>PVIH01017586.1:0-41353 GCA_004025045.1 Sigmodon hispidus
TTTTTTTTTTTCTTTTTTTTTTCCACATACACTCTTAAACCAGATATAGACATGATTTTTTGGAGGATTTCCATAAAAGGCCTGGCAAGTTTTTCTAGGAAACATCATCCAGTCACATATACCACCAGTCTCAACTTGGATTCACCAATCAGCAGATTATAATGTTCACATTATAAGACAGAAAATGATACTTAATTGAGCTAAACTGAGAATCAAATTGACCTTGGGATATTTTTTTAACTAGGAATCAAAAATTGAGATGCCTCAAAATATAGTAGTATCTTCTTATTTACAGGGTCAGTATTGACCACCAACCACCAAAAAAGCACAGATATCCTTTTGGATCTCCAATTTCCAAAGGGACTGGAAATTTCCCATTGTTAATCTTTCTATAAAATTATAAGTGACTTCAAATTTGAAAGTAATCAACTTTACCCTACAGAGATGCTAAGAAAGCATTATTATGAGCACCTGAACTGAATAACCACGGCTACAATAAAGACAATGAAAATAACTACTAAGTATACAACTGGAAGCTGTACTTGATGGAACAGTGAGAGCCTGACACAACAGCCAACATATGTGTATAACTCATCTCAACCAAAGCTGTACCTGAGCATGCCTACATTCATCTCAATTCTTACATAGAAGAAGACACCACAATTGAGCCACACTTTCCTATATCAGGTTCCTTCCTCTTCAATGTGACGGAATCCCGAACAGACAAGGGAGCAGAGTAACATTTTGACTCATAGTTTCATAGAGTGCAATCCTGATGATAAGAAAGACAGGACATCTATGGTGGTCTTTTTATTTCTCTATTGTTTTAAGATTTTAAATTTGAATTGCATGTATGTTTGTCTGAGACTGCATACACAAACATGATCTCCATGCATGTATCCACAAAGAGGTTGTCAAATACTCTAGAACTTAGTTACAGGCACTTAAGAATCACCTCATAAAGACACTGAAAATCAAACTTAGAACCTTTGCCAGAACAGCACATACTCTTAGCTGCTGAGCCATATTTCTGGGCCCCATTTGGGGTGATTTTGTCCTCAGAAGCAGGAGTTTGCACAGCTTGTCCACATTTTGGTAAAGAGAATATAGAGAACCTAGACTAGAAGCAAGACTTGGGCAATAATCCTCCAAAGCCATGCCCCAGTGACTGACAACCACCACCTCTGAGGTGAGAGATTCTCAAAATAGCACCAAAATTCAAACACAGAGACTGTGGAGAAGCCTGCATGTTCAAATCATAATAGACATTATTGCTTTTACTGAAACTATAACAAGTACATAAAAGTAATTTACAGAGCTTGGAGTGTAGTTTAGTTTGCACAGTGTTTGCCTAAAATTTAAGAAGCTCTGAGCTTGATTTCTCAGCACTGCATAAATTGAGCATTGTGGTGCACACCTAAATTCCAGTACTCTGCAAGGGAATTATGAAATCAAGGACATCTTTGGCTACAGCATTCATGAGTTTAAGGCCATTCTGAGAATCATGAGTATAGCCTAAATTTCTGGCCCAGCGTAGCACTGAGGTCTAGACCATCAATCCCAAATGATCACATAAAATCTTATATTAATTACATGCTGTTTGGCCTATGGCTCAAGTCTATTTCTTGCTAACTCTTGTACTTTGAGTTAAGCCATATTTCAATTTATGTTTAACTACGTGAACTGGTACACTTTTGCTCAGTGCAGCATTCTCACCCTGCTCCCTCTGCATCTTGCTGGTATCTCTGCTCTTCTACTCTTCCGCTTCCCAGAATTCTGATAATCTGGTTTCCCCACCTCTAATTCCTGTCTAGCAACTTGACCAGTCAACATCTTATTAAACCAATAGAAGTAGCAAATATTTAGAGTGTGCAAGAGCATTGTTCCACAGCACATGAGGCCCTGCCTTAAACATGGAAAATGTAGACTTAAGTGTTTATATATGAATTGAATAGTGTGAAATTTGAACAAGCAAAAATTAGAAGTGAGGCTGCAGATATTAGTTTACATAGATATTGAGATCAGCAGAAGTACAAGGCCCCAGATAATAACAAAAATGCAAGAGTGGGAGCAACATAAAAAAAAAATAGGCTGAATTCAAAGAAGAGCAAAAATTTTAAGTGATATAGAAATCTATAAAGAAGAAGGCCAAAGTCTATGATTACCTAGAATCAACTTTGTATTGATCTCAAATAAGCTTAACCAGTTACTGTCCATAAATACTCCAAATGATGAGCTACCAAATACATATTTCAATCCTAGATCAAATATTTTTCTTTTAGACTTTTAATAATAACAATATTATGCAAAGAAAATAGCACACAGTTACTCAATAACTTCACAAAACAAGTATGCTCCCAAGAAAGCAGATTTTAAAGAAAATATCTTAGGTTTCCATGGATTTTTCAAATGTCTTTTATGCTGTTTATCCTTCTTCATACTCCATCCTCTATCCTGCCCATGAAACTCCCACGCAACTTAAATCTTTTTCTTCTAATCTTCCAATTATCTCATTACACCATCAGTAGATTCTCTGATGTTTTAAAGTATCCCCTATGGTCTTCACACACACAAACACACACACACACACACACACACACACACACACACACACACAAAGTCAGTGTTAAGTGGAGTTACTCTATAACCAGAGAATGATGCTCCTTCTAGACACCACAAACAATCAAATAAAAAGCCCAATACCAGAAATGAGATACTACTTTTGGAGTTATTGGTCAATAATCTCCATAGACAGCCACCACTATGGTGGAATGTTTTCTGTACGCTATAAATAAAGGACTGTTTTCGCCTATGTAGAGCACCAGAGAAGTGGGTGGAGGATCAGAGCACAGGCAGGTAGAAGGAGAAGGGTGGAGTTAGTCAGTCACCATCAGACCCCCGAAGAAGGAACATGTAGAGGTACGGGCTGAGGTACTGGTGGGAAGATTAATGGAAATGGGTTGAATTAAGATGAAAGAGCTAGCTAGTAATGTGCTTGAGACATGGGCCAAACAGTATAAAGGATATAAGTGTCTGATTTATTTCTTTGGGGGACAAAAGCCGCCGCGGACCAGGTTTCAAACCTCTGCCACGCAGGCCAGGTCACAAACCTCCGGCCCCAAACGGGCCGGGAAACTTCCTACAACACACCACCACCCAAAATTATAGTATATGATCAATCACTGAGATTGGTTATCCTATAGAACTTGAATAATAAGATTTTATGGCTAAATCCACCACATACTCAAGTCATATAACACAGAGAAATAGAGTTGATATTTCTTACTAGCTACCTTTCATAATGCTAGAAGATGCTATAAACATAATAGAAGAAGGAAAGCAACCATCTATCTTACCCAGCTGCGAATCTGCTGAGCTATATTAATGACTGTCTCAGCATGAAATGCTCACTAGTGCAATAGTGACACAAATGTTATAGAAATAAACACACAAGGCTTTGGGGGGGATTTAAATATTATTCCATAAGATAAAATGCATATGTTTAGGAGTGCTAAAAACCTGTGTCTAGAAAGACCACAGATCCTAGTACTATTATTTTGCTGAATGAACACAGCATTAAACCAATTCCTAATGACTTACTGACAACTCCCATAAACTAGTACATTCCTCAAATCTCATCACATAAGGTCTTTCTGTAATATGTGACTTTTACAGAGACCTACAACTAGTTATCATGCAGTGAATAAGAGATATAAAGAGCTCATCCCTAAAAGGGGCCTCTATACCATGTATCCTCCTTCCAAACTCAGTACTTATCATGAAATAGGGGACAGAGCCAAAGCAGTAAATGACTACGCTAAAGTAGTATTTCCTGGATACAGCAAGGTGTGGTGACATATTGTATAGTTAATAAAGTTAGTCTGGAATATCAGCAGACAGAGCCACCTCTCCAGCCTTTCTTGTTTGTTTGCTTTTGTTGTTTTGTCTTGTTTTCAAGACAGGGTTTTCCAATGTAGCAGTCGTGGCTGTCTGGAAACTTGCTTTGTAGACCAGGCTGGCCTCAAAAAATCATAGAGATCCTCCTGCTTCTGCCTCTGAATTGCTGGGACTAATAGCTTGTGCTATCACTGCATGACTGTTAGGCCTTGAACTAACAGAGATCCAGACAGATTTCTGTTTCCTGAGTGATGGAATTAAAGGCCTGGGTCACCACTCACCGACCTACATGGCTTGGCTGTGTGTGAATCTTTCCTCTGATGTTCCAGATAATTTTATTAAATATAAAATATATTACCACAGCAAGGCACTTGTACAAATAAATTCACAGGTGACACCTTATATAAAATCCCAGTTCTAAATGAAGAGATATTGACAACTGATAGCTTCTAGAAAAGTTGGTTTGTAGTAGGCCAACCATGATCCAACAGATGTCTCCACAGCCAGGAGCTGTGGGTATGGGTAGCACAGACTGGACTCAACAAATTATTACAAAAATGAAAGCGTGATATGGAGTAAAGGAGAGGAATGGATCTTGGAGTAATTAAGAGGAAAAATGAAGAATCACTATGATCAAATGTATTTTATGGGGTTCTCTGAAAATCAGTAGAAATATTTTTGAAAAATATCCTTTCATAATCACTTCAGGAACTACTTACTAATGTATTCATTCCATCCCCATTTCTAACATGTATATGAATTTAGCCTAATTTTGAACTTTATATAAGTGGAATTAGCCATACTATTTGTGATTGGCTGTTTTAGCTCAAAAGGTAATTTGAGAGCTTTACCTAGAATATTTTAAGTGGTTGTATAAGTTTACTCATTTCATTGCAGTATTATATCAACAGGATAATTAGAATTCATAATTAAAATTAAAAAATATATACTTAGAAAATAATATTGTTGATGGTAAGAAAAGTTTTAGTTTTTAGCTACATGAATAAAGATCCTATGTTTGATGAAAACAGTGGTATGCTAAAACTACCTCATGTAACAGCCAAACTGTTAAATTGAGGAAGTGTTGTCAATTAGACAGAAATTGTTATTTAAACACACACATACATATACACATACACACACAACCTTGAATACATTGTCACATAAAAAAGACTTTTTAAAAAGAACACCACTATCATGAGCACTAACATCAACAATTAATAAATGGGACATGAAACTTAAAAACTTTTCACAGCAAAATATACACATTGTCACATGAAAAAGACTTTTTAAACAGAACACCATTAGCAAGAACACTAAGATCAACAATTAAAAATGTGACATGAAATGTAAAAGCTTTATATAGGAAAAGATTGTCATTCAAATTAGCTTACGGAGTAGGAAAGAAGTTTTACCAACTTCACAACTGATAAAAGGCTAATATATAAAATATATTTTAAAAAACTCAAGACACTGTAGTGATTAGTTTCTGATCCAACTAGCCTCAAGATTCAGACCAGCTGTCCAAAATAATCGCATAAGTTTTTATATTAATTACATTATTAATTACATGCTGTGTGGCCTATGGATCAGGCATACTACTAGCTAGCTCTTGTATCTTAATGCAACTCATTCTTCTTATCTTGTTTAGCCAAGTGGTTTAGTACCTTTTCTTGGAGCAACATTCTGATCTTCTTTCCTCTGCATCTGCTGGCTTCTCTGCTCTATTCTTCCTATTCCCATAGTTTTCTTAGTCTGGTAGCCCTGCCCATACTTCCTGCCTGCCTACTGGCCAATCAGAATTTTATTCAAACAGTAGGAGGAACAAATAAATATGTACAATGTATAAGAGTATAATCCCACAGCGAAGAAACTATATATCAAGAAAACAAATATCCAAAATAAATATGAGGTACAGATCCAAGCTAAGAATTCTCAATAGAAAAAACTCAGACTCCCAACCATTGTTACCCTAGTTGCAAGCCAGCAGAGAAGATTCCTGTAGGCAGGCATCCCCACTAAAGATCCAGTCAGTCAGATGCTGCAATCTACAAGACCTACCCCTCCCCCAAGCCTACCTATGACCTTGAGACCTCAAGGGCTCCATGAGACACAGATATGGCAAGCTCCTGTTGGACAAAAGCTGCCCCCTGAAACACAGAATCAGCCAGCTCCTATTGGGTCTACAGCTCTGATTGGACCAAAAGAGGCTCCCTGAGACACTGACACAGACAGAGAAGACTGGACCAAGATCAGTTCCGTGAGACAAAGACAACTCTTCCACTGATTGGAGGAAGAGTTGGTAGACACCAGTGCAAGAATGCATTCAGTAACAAAAAGAACAATACAGCACTAACAGAACCTAGCAGTACTAAAACAGCAAGATCACAATCCAATGTAGAAGAAGCAAAAGAATCAACGCTAAAAATAAGTGTATAAAGATGATAGAAGAATTTAAAGAAGAAATAAAAAATTCTTTTAAGAAAATAGAGAAAAAGACAAAGAAATAGAAGTCAATAAATCCTATAAAGAAAGCCAAGAAAAAAACAACCAAACAGGTGAAGGAAACAGATGAAGATGTGAAAATTAAAATAGAAGCTATAAAGAAAACACAAACACAAGGAATGCTAGAAAATAAAAAGCTGAGTAAATGAGCAGGAAATACAGATACAAGCATAACCAACATAATGCAAGAGATGTAAGAGAGATTCTGGTGTGCCAGGTATAAAAGAGAAAATAGATTCATCAGTCCAAAAAAAAAAAACACTAACACCCAAAAGACAAACAAAAATTTCAGAAAAGTCTAGGACACTATGAAAATTTCAAACCCAAGAATAATAAGAATAAAAGGAAAATAAAAGGTAAAAGGAACAGAAAATATATTCAACATAATCACAAAAGGAAATTTTTTGAATGTGAAGAAGGAAATGCCTATGAAGATGCAAAAAGCTTAAAAACACCAAATAGACTAACACACTCCAAAAAAAAAAGTCTACTCATCACACAATAATCAAACCAATTAACACACAGAATAAAAAAGAATACTAAGAGATGAAAAAAAGGCCAAGTAACTTATAAAGGCAGACCCATGAGAATAACACCAGACTATTCAATGGCAACAATGAAAGCCAGAAAGTCCTGGACAGATATTATGCAGAAACTACCCAGCAAAACTCTCAATCACAACAGATAGAGTAAACAAGATATTCCATTTAAAAAGTAAACATAAATAATACCTATCTAAAAATCTAGCCCTACAGAAAGCACTAGAAGGAAAATTCCAAGCTAAGGAAATTAAACACACACATGAAACCACAAACAGAGGAGAATACCAAAGAAAGGTAACAAACAAACACTACTAATAAAATAACAGGAATTGACCATCACTGGTCATTGTTATCCTGTAATATAAATAAACTCAATTCCCCTATAAAAAGATACAGCCTAACAGAATGAATATGCAACAGGATGCATCCTTCTGCTGCATACAAGAAACACACCTCAACTTCAAAGACAGACACTACCCCAGAGTAAAGGGTTAGAAAAAGACTTTCCAATCAAATGGAATTAAGAAGCAAGCTTGTACAGATATCCTAATATCTAACAAAATAAATTTCAAACTAAAATCAATCATGAGTTCAGAAAGAACATTACATATTCATCTCAGAAACTCATCAAGATGAAGTCTCAATATTAAACATTTATGCCACAAAAAGGGCACCCACATAGGTAAATGAAACACTACTAAAGTTTAAATCTCACATCAAACCCCACACACTAATAGTGGGAGACTTCAAAGTCCCACTCTCAGGAATGGACAGGGATATCAGATAGAAACTTAACAAAGAAGTAAGGGATCTAGCAGATGTTATGATTTAAATACACTTAATAGATATATACAAAACATTCCACCCAAACCAAAAAAAAAATCTTCTTCTCAGTACTCCACAGAACCTTCTCTAACATTGACCATATCCTCGGTCATAAAGCCAATATCAATATACACACACACAAAAATGAAACAATTCCTTCTACCTTACTGAATGGTCACAGGCTAAAGTTAAAGTTCAACAGAAACACAAACCATAGAGAGCCTACAAACTCAGGAAAACTAAACAGTTCTCAACTGAACCACCTCTGGGTCAAGGAAGAAATAAGAAAGAAATTAAAGACTTCTTAGAATTCAATGAAAATAAATCCATAGCATACCCAAACTTACGGGACACAACAAAAGCAGTGCTAAGAAAAGAAATTCATAGCACTAAGTACCTACATAAAGAATTTTTAGAAATCGCAATCAAGCAACTTAACATACCTGAAGGCTCTAGAACAAAAAGAAGCAAACTCACCCAGAGGGAGCAGTGTGGTGATATATTTTATATTTAATAAAATGAGCCTAAAATACCAGAAAGCACAATCACTCCCATAGGCGCAACAAATATTTACATCACCAGCATAATCCCACTATACAAGGTCTACCAACCAAACAGTAATACCTCACACCTTTAATCCTAAATCTAAGATTATGATGCAGAGTTGAACCAGTCTGTTTAATAAATCGAGAGTGGACTCAGAAGATTATTCTAAGCATTTACATTCTTTTATAGTATAAATATTAAATATTTGTATATTCCATATCAAGCCAGCAAATAATATTGTAAAAAGAATCTGTGATATATACAAATATGTATTTATCATATATTGTATGTTATATAAGATAATACATTATCGTATTTATATATGGAATATTTGTGTGCATGTGTTTGTTTACACATACACTATATATGGGAAATAAACTCAAGGCTAAATTCAATAAAATTAAAACAAAGAGAATGATACAAATAATCAATAAAACAAAGAGTTGAGTCATTAAGAAAAATAAACAAACCTTCTCTAAACTAACCAAAAGGCAGAGAAAGTATATCCAAATTAACAAAATTAGAAATAAAAACAGGTACATAACAACAGACACTAAGGAAATTAAAAGAATCATTAGGTCATTCTATAAATACCTGCATTCTGCAAAATTGAAAAACCCAACAGAAATGGACAATTTTCTACATATGTATTTCTTACCATAATTAAATCAAAAACAGATAAACTACTTAAATAGACCTAGAACCTATGAGAAAATAGAAACAGTCATTTTAAGTCTCGCAACCAAAAAAAAGGCTAACACCAGACAGTTTCAGTGCAGAATTCTACAAGAATTTCAAAAAATAACTAATAGTAACAGTCCTCAAATTGTTCCACACAATAGAAACAACTACAACAACAAAAAAACATTGCCAAACTCTTTTTATGAGGCTATAGTCACCCTGATGCCCAAACTACACAATGATGCAACAAAGAAAAAAAATTACAAACCAATCTCCCTCATGAACATTCATGCAAAAATAATCAATGAAATACTGGCAAATCTAATCCAGGAACACATTTTTAAAAATCCACCATGATCAAGTAGGTTTCATCCTAAAGGTGCAGGGTTGGTTCAATACACAAAACTCTGTCAATGTCATCCACTATATAAACAAACTGAAAGAAAAAAAACCCCACATGATCATCTCATTAGATGCTGAAAATAATTTGACAAAGTTCAATACCCATTCATGATAAAAGTCTTGATCAGGGATACAAGGAACATACCTAAACATAACAAAGACAATATACAAATATACAGCAAGCCAATAGCCAATGTCAAGCTAATGGAGAGAAACTCAAAGCCATCTCCCTGAAATCAGGAACAAGACAAGGCTGTCCACTCTCTCCATACTAATTCAAAATAGTACTTGAAGTCCTAGATACAGCACTAAGACAACAAGAGTAGATTAAAAAAAATACAAATTGGAAAGGAAGTCAAACTTTCCGTATTTGCATATGATATGATAGTATATATACATGACCCCAAAAACTCTACCAGGGAACTCCTACAGCTGTTAAACACCATCAGCAATGTGGCAGGATACAAGATTAACTCAAAAAAACCAATTGCCATCCTACTGAAATGGGTTGGAAGAGAAATCAGAGAAACATCATGTTTTATAATAGCCACAAATAACAAAAAATATTTTGGAGAAATAAGATATGTCAAACATATCAGTGTCAAATAAGAGAAAGTCCTATAACAAGAACTTTAAGTCCATTTAAAAAAATTTTTAAAAAGATATCAAAAAATAAAAAGATTTCCTATGCTCTTGAACAGGAAGGATTCACATAGTAAAAATGGCAATCTTACCAAAAGCAATCTACAAATTCAATGCAATCCTCATCAAAATCCCAACACAAATCTTCACAGACCTCAAACGAACAATGTTCAGCATCATATGGAAAATAAAAATACTGGCAATCCTGTACAATAAAGGAATTTCTGGAGGCATCACCATCCCTGACTTCAAGCATGTTATTGGCATAAAAACAGATAACTGAACCAATGGCATCAAATTAAAGATCCTGACATCAATCCATATACCTTGGAACACCTGATTTTTGTTAAAGCCAAAATTACACACTGGAAAAAAAGAAAGCAATTTTAACAAATGGTGCTGGCATAACAGAATGGTAGCATGTAGAAGAATATAAATAAATCCATATCTATCGACCTGAAAAAATCCCAAGTCAGTAGATCAAAGTCAACATAAACTGAGTTACACTAAACCTGGAAGAAGAGAAAGTGGGAAATGGTCTTAGTGCTTTGGCACAGGGAACCACTACCTAGATATAACACCAGCAGAACAGACATTTGTAGTAATAATTAATAAATAAAACCTCCTAAAACTGAGAAGCTTCTGTAAGACAAAGGACACAGTAAATAAGACAAAACAAAAGCCTACAATATAAAAAAATCTTCACTAACTCTACATCTGACACAGGGCTGACTTTTAAAATATCTAAAGAACTGAAGAAACTAGACATCAAAATGTCAAATAATCCAATTTAAAAAATGAGATTCAGATCTAAACAGAAAACTTTCAACAGAAAAAATTTCAAATGGCCAAAAATAAATAAATAAATAAAATAAAAAAAAACCCACCACCACCAACAACAACAACAACAAAAACGCTTAAAAGAATTGCTCAGAATTCTTAGCCATCAGGAAAATGCAAATCAATATAGCTCTGAGATACTATCTTACACCTGTCAAAATGACTAAGATCAAAAGCACTGATGACAGCCTGTAGTAGAGGGGATGTGGAGCAAGGGTAACACTTCTCCATTGCTAGTTGAAGTGTGAACTTGTACAGTCACATTGGAAATGAGTACGGTAGTTTCTTACAAAACTGAGAATCAATCTACCTCATTATCCAAAAATAAATCTCTTGGGCATGTACCCCCCCCCAAAAAAATACACATTCATAAAATAAGAACACTTGCTCAACTATTTCCATAGCAGCATTATTCATAATAGCCAGAACCTGAAAATAACACTGATGCTCCTCAACTGAACAATAGATTTTAAAAAATGTTGTACATTTATACAATGGAGTATTATGCAGTAGTTATAAAAAAAAATGACATCTTGAAATTTATAGGAAAAATAGATGGCATTAAGAAAACAAAATCCGGGGGCTGGAGAGATGGCTCAGTGGTTAAGAGCACCGTCTGCTCTTCCAGAGGACCCGGGTTCAATTCCCAGCACCCACATGGCAGCTAACAACTGTCTGTAGTTCCAGTTCCAGGCAAACACCAAGGCAAATAAATATATAAATAAATAAAGTTTAAAAAAAAAAAGAAAAAAAAAACAAAATCCTCCTGAGTGAGGTTCCCCCCATACCCAGAAAGACAAACATGAACATAATTACACATAAGTATATATTAGACATGAAGTAAAGGACAAAAAGATACAATATACAACTCCAGAGAAGCTAGGCAACAAGGAAGACCCTAAGAGAGACATCAATGGATCCCCAAGGGAAGGGAAAATTATATCTTGTAAAATTTGGGGGTATGGGGGAGTAAGGGGAGGTAGATAGAGAAAATGAGGGAAGAGGATGTTAGAGTTGGGGGAGAAATGAAGAGCGAGAACAATAAAATAGGTAGGTATCTTAACAAAGGAACCCATTTGGGGATGAGGGGGAAATATGCTAGGAAAACTCCCAGGAATCCACAAAGATGAGGGGACTTAAAACGCTAAGCAATCATGTGGCAAGTGTAGTGGGACTACATTCTGTTACATTACAAATAATTGTCCTGCCTACTGGTTTAATAAAAACACTGATCAGTCTATGGCTCTGGCATATTGCTAGGTAGCTCTTGCTCTTAAACTAGCCCATGATTCTTTTCTTGTTCAGCTATGCGGCTCAGTACTTTTTCTCAGCAGCATTTCAACTTCTTTCCTCTGTGTCTCACTGGTGTCTCTCTGGCATTTCTGCTCTGCTCTTCCTGTTCCCAGAGTTTTCTTAGTTTGGTAGCCCCGCCCACACTACCTGTTTGCCTTTGCCCAATCAGCAATTTTATTAAACCAATAGGAAGGACAATTATTTACAATGTAATAGAACATAGTCCCACTATGTATCACCCCTTTTTTTTGTAAAACACGAACCCCAAATCTAAGGATGTGAGACGTCAAGCTCAGGGAAGGAGCCTCCTTCTCACTTAGATCTGGGGCCTTTTGAGATGGTTCCAGAGCTTCCTGTGGTGAGTGGAATGTACTTGGGTAACCTGCTGATGTCCTGGCTCTTGTCAATGTCTGAACTTACATATATATAGTTCTTATGTTTGTCAACTTGTTCAGCTGGTTTGAGTTTACCAAAGTTTGACTTATCCAAAATTGTCTTTGACAAAAATAACATTGCTTTGATTGTACAGTCCAGATTCAGACATAGTAATGGGACTATTATGGGCAAAAAATCAATCTAAGTTTTTAATGATTATGATTCTGCATTTTGCAGGTTTCACTTGCTCCCATTTGTGTTGCTAGCACTTTACCCTCTTCACTGTTAGCAGTGTTACGATGAATTCTCAAGCTATAACACAGTACTGTAGAGTTCACTTCACAGGGCTTCCAGGGAGGCAGTGTCCAGGCCAGCACAGCACTGCCCTGTCTGTGCACTTATACTAGGTGCCTGCCAGTGGGCATGGCCGCCAAGGGCTCTCACACAGACAGGGCAGCAGTGGTCACTTGTGTCTAGCCACATGAGGATGTGCCAGGAGAGCCAGCTTGGTCATGTGGACAGGCTTCTCTTCTTGAAGCTCACTGTGTAACTCCATCCAGTGACTCCTTGTGGACAACAAACCTGTCCCTGTACAGTTGTAGGTTAGGTCTCTCACATAGCAGATGCAAAAGTCCACTGTGATAAACAATATGTGAAGACATCCTTTACAGTGAAGGATGTCCTGCTTTCATACAGGCCTGTGCATAATTAAGTCTCTTCTCAGCTACCTTTCCATAATAGACAATGTAAAGAAAGCCATAGCACTCTTCCTTTTCCTTGACATTTACCCCATTGCACCAACTGTGAAGACATTTTATACTCTTGCTAACACTTGTGGTTTTCAATTCTTGTTTTTTTCTCAGTAGTCCTCTGCCCTCTGATTACTGAAATTCTTTTTTTAGCACCACTTTTTTATTGATTTAATTTTTTTAATATACCCACCATTGTTTGCCCTCCTGCTCATCTTTCCAGTCCTCCCTCAGCTTCCACCCGCCACTTCCCCCCATTCACTCCTCAGAGATGGTAAAGACTCCCAGGGTGAGCCAATACAGTCTGGCATATCTAGGTGAGGTAGCACCAAGCCCCAAGCTTGTGTATCAACGATGAGCAAGATGTTTCTCTGTGGGGAATGGGCTCAAGAAGACAATTTAAGCAGCAGGAATAAATTTTGAAATTCTTAACATTTATTGACAAAACACAATGGGACCCAAATTCATAAAAACAAACACTACTACAGTTTAAGTTACATACTGACCTTCACATACTCCTTCAGTACTCCATTCTCTCCAATTGAATCTGGACAAAAGGGTCTGGATACAGGGAGTTTAATTATGCTTCAGTAAGTAAATGAGTGGCATAAATGGGCATTTTTGTAAATGGGGAGACCGTAAGTGTGGGTATGAATCTGAGAGGACTGATAGCTGAGTTTGATGGGGTGCATGATATAAAAATCACCAAATTTTACATATATATACATACACACACACACATATACACACACACACACACACACACACACACAAACACACTAAAGAGAAATGCTGAAGGCATCAAATAAACCTAGCAGGTAGTTATAGAACATTTTACCCAACACAAAAGAAAATACCTTCTCAACCAATCATGAAATTTTGTCCAAAATTGATGACATACTTAGACAAAAAAAGCAAGCCAAAAGAAACACAAAATAAGCAGAAAACAAACAAATAACTAAAACTCCGCATCCTAGTTGAACACTATGGATTAAAACTGGACACCACCACCAACAGGAACTTTACAAATTCTTGGAACATGAATAACTCACTACAAAATGAGTCAAGGCAGAAATTAAGAAGGAAATTACAACCTTTTTAGAATTCAATGAAAATAAAACATCCAAACCTATGGGACACAAAGAAGATGGTTCTAGGAGGCAAGTTTATATCACTAAGTGCCTACATGAAAATATTGGAGAGTTCTTACATTAACAACTTAATAGCACACTTGAAAGCTCTAGATAAAAAGAATAGATAACATCCAAAAGAAGTAGAGGGCAAGAAACAATCAAACTCATGGGTGAAATCAATGAATTAAAAAAAAAATTACAAAGATACAAAGAATAAATGAAACAAGAAGTTGATTCTTTGAGTAAATCAGCAAGACTGTTAAACCTTCAGACAAATTAACTAAAAGACAGAGGGAGAAGATCCAAGTTAGTAAAATTAGAGATAAAAAGGAGGACATCAAGATAAACACCAAGGAATCCAGAGAATTTGAAAAACACACTTTCAAAAATCAGTGCACCACACAGGAAAATACAAAATAAATGAATAAATTTCTTGATATAGATAACCTACCAAAGATAAATCAAGATCAAATAAGTAATTTAAGCAGATGTAAAAGCAGCAATTAAACATCTCCCAATCAAAATACTGTCAGAGCCAAATGGATTCAGCACAGAATTCTATCATACCTTCTAGGAAAAATTAATGCCAATACTCTTTGAATTATTCCACAAATAAAAAGAGAAACATTGCCTAATTACCTAATTGCAAAGCAATAATTCCACTGTTACAAAAACCAAAGAAAATAAAATTACAGACCAATTTCCTTTATTAACACAGAGGCAAAAATTCCCAATTAAGTACTCGCAGGTAAAACCAAGAACATATATAAAACATTATCCATCACAATCAATTAGACTTTAACCCAGAGAGGCAGGGATGATTTTAACATGCATAAATTGATAAATGTAACCCACCATATATAAACAGACTGAAAGACAAAAAACATACGATCATCTCATTAGACACAGAAAAGGCTCATGGCAAAATCAAACACCCCTTAAGGATAAAAGTCTGAGGAAGATCACGGATACAATGGATATACCTGAACATAATGAAGAAAATTACAGCAAGCCCACAGCCAACATCAACATAAATGGAAAATAAAAATAAAAATATTTCAACTAGAATTAGTAAAGAAGACAAGACTGTTCATCGACTCCATACATATTCAATACTTGAAGTTTTGGCTATGGCATACAACACCTGAAGAAGATCGATGGAATACAATAGGAAAGGAAGAAGTCACAGTTGCTTTATTTGCAGATGATACAGTTTTATACATAAAGGTCCTTAAAGTTCTCTAGGAAACTTTATGGCTGATAAACACTTTCAGAAAAGTTGCAGGATACAAAATTAGCATGTAAAAGTCAGTAGGCTTTTCATACAAATGAGAAGCAAGGAAAATAATACTTTTCAAAATAGGCTCAAAAATTTAAATATTTTGGGCTAACTCTAACCAAGCAAGTGAATAGTGTGTATAATAAAAGCTTTAAGACACTGAAGAAAGAAACTGAAAAAGATATTAGAAGATTTTGTCTTCCATGCTCATAGACAGATAAGACTTAATATATTTTGTTGTGGTGGTTGTTGTTGTTTTTAAGCTGATTGACCTAGGACCCAGACATATAATTTGCTAGTGCTTGTTCTCAATCTAACCCATCTTGTTCAGCCATGCAGCTTGGTACCTTTTCTCAGAGCAGCACTTCCTCAGTATTTCCTGGCCGCTCTAGCAACTAATATATTGAAAACAGTCATCCTACCTAAAGCAATCTCTAAACTCAAAAATTCTGGATGGACAACATACAACATCTCCTACAAATGGTGCTGGTCAAACAAGATAGCTACATATAGAAGAATGCAAATATATCTATACATATCAGCCTACACAAAACCCAACTGCAAAGGGATCAAGGACATCAACATAAGGCCAGATACACTCACTGAATCTGAATACACAGGAGAGAAACTGAGGAATAGCTTTGAACTCACTGGGACTTAGGCTTTCTGGACAGTACACCACAGCATAGACATAAGTAACAACAATTAGCAAAGGAGACCTCAATAAACTGAGAAGCTTCTTTCAGACAAAAACCACCATCATTCAGAAAAAGTCACGCTACAGAATGGTGAAAATATTACCAACTCCACATCCAAATGAGGAATAAAATCTAAAATATACAAAAATTCAAAAAACTTGACATCAGGAAAAGAATAGCTCCAACTCAAAAACGGAGTGCAGATATAAACAGAGAAAACTCAAATGGCTGAGAAAAAAAAGTTCAACATTTTTAACTATCAAGTAAATTCAAATCAAAATTACTTTAAAATTTCATCTTACATTATTCAGAATGGTCAAGATCAATAAAACAAATGACATCTCATACTGGCAAGGCTGTGGAGAAAGGAAAACACTCTTCCATTGCCAGTGCAAGTTCAAACTTGTCCAGGCACCATTAAAATCACTGATGTGGTTCCTCATGAAGCAGGGACTAGATCTACCTAAAGATCCTGCTATAACAACCATCTAGGGCACACATCCAAAGAACTCTACATCCTACTTCAGTAACATTTGCTCATCAATGTTCACTGCTGCTCTATTGATAATAGCCAGTAATTGGAAACATCCTATATGTCCACCAAAGGATAAATGGAAAGAAAATGTGGCACATTTATGCAATTGAATATTACTCACATTGCAGTGATATATTTTATATGTAATAAAATCAGTCTAGAATATCTGAGATCAGTATCATCCACAGTCAAACCATGAGGGTCAAAAAGTGGTAACTCCTGCCTTTAATCCCAGCAGGGGAATGACTGACTGAGTGGTAACCTTTAATCCCATAATTTAGGAGACAGAGATCTTTCTGTATTTCTGTGAGTTCATGGCCTAACAACCAAACAGTAGCAGCTTAGACCTTTAATCCTAACTCTAGGATTATGATGCAGAGTTGAACTGGAAAGTCAAACAACTGGGCGAGGAAGATATTTAAGGCAGACATAGGCAGACATCCAAGTATTCTGTAGGACCCACTAGCCAGGCAGAAGACTCATAAAGATAGTATTTACCCCATTAGGTCTGAGAAGTTGGCTAGGTGAGAATTGACTGTGGTCTGCTTCCTCCCTCTGATATTCCAGCTTTTTCCTGATATCTGGCTCTGAGTATTCATTAAATACAAACTAAAATTTGTGCATAAGGCCATCAATAAAATACATCATAAAATTTGCAGGTAAATTTCTTTTTTTGTTGTTGTTTCTAAAAGATTTTATTTTATGTTTTTTAAAAAAGCTAATCAATCATGCAACCAATTACCAATTAGATCTTGTAGAAAGAAAATCCAAAACAATTATATCCAACCCAACTGGTAGCACTGATTAAATATGAGACTATTGTCTACAGGAAAAAAAATGACAACAATCACAAAAACTAATTTGATTACAAAGAGCTGTAAGAATAATGCATCTGTAGACATAGTAAACTTTTTTTGGGGAAAAAAAAGACTTAACTAGCTGTGAATGGTTATTTTTTTTTCATTTTTTAATTGCTTTTTTGAAAATAAATATCAAACTTTATATAAAAAAGCACAATATTCAGGATAGCTTAAAAAAAACCCATACAGTAATAAAACTTCTCTTTTCTCTAAAATACATGAAACATAAAAAATAAAATCTAAAGCTGCAGGTAAATTGCTTAAATAATTTCTGACATAATTCCTACTACTAAATTAGTTCAGCAATACAATCAATCATATAGAAAGAACAATGACAGAATAGTTAATCATATGCACCTCGGAAAGAAAGAACACAATTCTATGAGGTTAAGTGGATTTTAAAACTCAATTGTCATGACAGGGCCAGAAAGTAATGATGCACCTGCCCTAGGTCACAGGCAGACCTGCCTTCTGCCAGGAGCTGAAGTTATAGAGCAACAAGTTGTCCTTAGCATCTCTTTCCCAATACTAAAACTGTCATCTCACCATTTTCTTGGAGAACATAGGGGCTGTTATAGCCTCACATACTGTGTGAGTTCAGTAAAATGATGAGTTTCTAATATTTTGGGTAAGTACAACAATTTACCCAAATTATTAGAAACTCATCATTTTATAATATATATCATAGAAATATATACTCTTTAATTATTTTAAAATTTTCCTTCATAGTTTACTTTGAAATCTGGAACTGACAATTTTGGCTTGAACTTGATTTTCAATAGACCATAATTAATTAGAGAAAAATAAAGCTTCATTTGCTTTACCATTTTAAGAGGCCAACTTGAGTTGCTGAAATTAAACCTCTTTTTAAGTGAAAAACATAAATAGTTAAAGAAGATCATTGTAATTCTATATTCAATTATTTACTTAATGCTAAAATAGCATATTAAAACACATTATAGAAAATATTTTTAAAAATAAAAGTAGAACATTTTCAAGGTTAAAAAGAAAATACAAAGAAGAAAAGTTGGGATGAAAACTAAATAAATATGATGATTTCTTGCATAAATATCTAGTGATACTTATGTATTAGTCATAATGTGTTAGATTGTGAGACAGGCATCAGGACTTTGGAGACTATAGAGTAGGAATTTCTCTCTCATAACCTGTTTTGTCCCTCAAGATTTAAAACATACTTTGGTCAGCTGTGGTTGTAATGGTATCTGTTTGTTGGAAAGAAAAGTTTCCTTGGTGGTATTTGAGAACTACACTTACCTGTGGGTATGAAAATAAATATTTAGAAAGTAGGGATTATGCTGTGGTTAAGTGGTGGTTACAGGCTCTTCTCAATGATCCATGACTTCACTAGCCTTGGGAAATTTGCCAGGTGCCCCATACCAGGCATGATTTCACTCTTTATGATCGAGCCTTGGGTCTAATTAGTGAACTGTTACTTACTGCCAAGTATATCAGCCAGAAATCATACTAAAAATACAGTAAAAAACAAAAAGGAGAGTTAGTCTCCATCCATAAGACAAAGTAAAGGGGAGAAAGCAGACAGTGTGGATGTGACTAAGACTGGGAAGACTGGAAGGAGAAGTGATTGCTGTCTTGGTTGTACATTAGAAATGCAGTTAGCTACCTATCAAGGCAGATAATAACTAAGAAGTATCTAATGTACTCAAAAGAAATCCAAAATTAATCAGAAATTGAGCACCACTCACTGTAGAAAATAAAAGTAGGCCCACATCTAAAATCAGAGACACTAACTATAAATTCTTGAACAGTATTATTGTGGTTCTCCCACAAAAATAAAGAAATCATCCCCCTAAATTAAAATCTTACACTTTGTGGTCAGCATTATAAGAAATAAGAGCTCTTTTCCTTCCAGAAATTGACCAAGAGATAGTCTATAATACTACCATGAAAGCAGAGAATAAACAGAAAGAAATGGAGCTGAAATTAGATGACACAGCAAAAATATCTTAATAACAAATAAAAAAAGTCTCCCAAAAGAGATTTGTTTCCTTCTAGAGCTTGACACAAAGGTAGCCTATAATACTACCATGAGAACATAGAAAATAAAAAGAAACTTCTGGAATCAAGTGACAATGCAAAATATCTTCATAACAACTTTAAAAGAGGCTCTGTTCTAAACGGTGACAAAAACCAAACTAAACAGTAAATTCTAGAAAACAGCTAAGGGATAAAATAAATAGCACTTCAGAAACTAAAAAAGATATAGGTGAAAATAAAATAGAAAGGCTAAATAACTAGGGGTGTACTCTAGCATCTTATGACCACGTAGTAAGAATCACAAAGAAAGACTGAAATTATCAAAAAACATTACAAACAATAACACAAAGTTGCTCACTGTTTGTTTATAAATATCATCGCATTGTTTGTTTATAAATATCATCTCATTATGTTTATAAAAACCATAGCAACTCACACATGATGCTGCTTTAGCTTCCTAACGCCTGGGTATCACAGGCATCATCATCCCTACCAGGAAATGTCTTCAGAGCTGCATGAGCTGCTTCTTAACATGAGAGAAAAGAATGGGGGCTTTCACAGAAGAAAATGAAAGGTAATAAAATTTTAAACTAGAACAATGAATGCTAGAAAAGAATAAAGTTTTCAAATTGCACAAGAAAAGATTTTACCTTAAAAGATAACTAATTAATTACTAAAATGAAGTAAATGAGTAGAATAAATTTTAAGAAAGATGTTTCAAAATTTATTTCCAGCACTTTGGAAATGCTTCAATAAAGTACTTATACAAGCATGGTGTCCAGAGTTCATATCTTAACTCATACCCATAAAAGAAACCTTGATCACTGTAGTGCACAACTATAAGCAAGTGGGAACAAGTGTATCCCAAAAGCTTTCTGACAAGTCAATCAGCAAGCTTCCAGTCACTGTCACACACACACACACAGAGAAAATAATAATGTGGATCATTTCTGATGAAGAAATGTGACATTAACTTTCGGACATGTTTAAACACATGCACTTGTACACATATGAACACATACACATGCATCTATCACACATGCATATTTATTTTCTATTGATCCTTTGATGATTCCAATGAATAAGGACATATATCAAGAAAGCAAAGGATCTAGGAAACAACTCAGGAAGTCCCTGAAAAAGGAGCTGGTGAAGTTTGGAATAAAGTGTACAAGAAACCAAACAGTTCTCAGATGAAAAACTAAGTCCAGGAAATCACCTGCTTAAACATCATGTTGAAAAATTCCCGGGAAGACAACACATACTCAAAATATCCATTATTACAAAGGACATATAAAGGACATGAAGGACATCAGACTCTTTGATAAAAAAAAAAAAAAAGGCAGAGTACTCAAACAAAGTAACTTGTGTTTTAACAGAATTCTAAAACATGAACTATTTTTACTTTACAGATCAATAAATAGCGCCTAAAGCAGTGGTTCTCAACCTGTGGGTCATGACCCCCAGAGCAGTCAAATGACTCTTTCATAGAGGTCACCTAAGACCAGTGGAAAACACAGATATAATTTATGATATAAAAATCATATTATAAAATCATGGTTCAGAATAGTAGCAAATGTATAGTTATAAAGTAGAAATGAAAATAATTTTATGGTTGGGGGTCATCAAAACAAGAAGAACCATATTGAAGAAGGGTCAGAGCATTAGTAAGGTTGTGTACCATTGTTCTGAAATATTTTCCAAATATATTATTTGTTTAGTTTTTGGTTATTTTGTGAAACTAGGCCTCACTGTGTAGTCTGGAGAAGTCCTGAACTCCTATTTTTCCATCTCAGCCTCTGAAGACCTCCACACCCAGCTCCCTTTGACAAAACAAATCAATCAGCCAAAGCAGAGACAAGGAGGAAGTCAGTGAGGCGTTTCCTTAAACTGCATCATTTGTTTAAAACTATTATAATAATTAAGGGATCTGTGTCATGTATGTACTTTTTCTCTTCACACACACAAACAGACCAATGGTGGGGCTGGGAATCAAAGAACAACAAACTTAGTAATTGTCAAATCACACAGACATTGAATCATTGATGTGTGGATAGATGATAAATTTTCTTAGCTGAGTTATGTTATGCAATGTAGACTATTAAACACTAAAAACATTATCCCTGGAAATCTCATAAGCACTTACAGGAAGTTATTTGATAGGCATCATTGCTCCCTAATGAAATCTTAATATTTATTTTACAGTCAAGGTCTAAATGCAAGGGATTGAACGCATCTATCATTTTCAGATCATGATATACGAAGTCTAGAAAATTCTGGAGAAATCTTAAGTTACCAATTTCACACTCCCACTTTAGCCACAGTAGATCCATAGATTAAAACAAAGTATTTCTCATAAAATGCTTCACTTAGATATTGTCTTCCCTGATAGGGAGGATTATTGATATGTACCTAATTTGGAAGTTTCATCATATGTAAATGATCTAGTAAGAATAAACATTGCATAGAGATGATGTTGTCTTCTCTGTAAAATTGACTTCCACAACAAAACATGAAAAGCCAAATAACTACAGTTAACCTTTATATATTATGGAAATCTTTCCTGAAGTGAAAATTTAGTACATAATGAAAATAAAAGAAGAGCTATCATGCTTAAAAGCTAAAATGGAGCTGCACATTCCTCTCATGCATCTTCCTCTGCCTGCTTCCTAAATGCCACACATTCCTCCCTATCCCCAGAGCAGTCATAACAAGTTAAGCCAAAAAGTCACTTTATCTGAATTTGAAAGAGATACATTTTTAGAAATTCATGATGAAGTTCACACAACAAATTTCATATTTAAAAATAAAGAGAATGTAACAGCTTAGACATATCATAATTTACTAATCAGTTGTTTTTGTTTTTGTTTTGTTTTTTTTAAAAAAAAAGCCTATGATTTACTATGGTTGAAAAAGTAAAAAAATCAAAGCAGAATATTGTTATACTTAAAATATCATTCATACTTAAATGGTGAAAAATGAGGTAGTATCCTAATATTATTTAAAAGCACTGTACACATCAATAGTTTATTAAAACAAAGATGTCCCTATCCCCAGTCATGGTTTTTCTGTGTAGCCCTGGCTATTCTGAAATCGCCTCTGTAGATGAGGCTGGCCTTTAACTCATAGAGATCCACCTGCCTCTGTCTCCCAATAGGTGGAAGTAAAGGTGTACCCAACCATCACCTGCCTCAATACTTTAGACAGTTTTCTACATTTGCTTTTAATAAAAACCCTGTCAACAAATGTTTTACAATAGGCAAAGCAGGCATCCTAGACCAGGGTGACAATTACAGGAAACATTTCACCAAGGACTTACTGCTAAATGCTCCTGATTTCTTTACTACTATTTTAAAATATTTATTGAATTGCATATACATTTTGAAAATAATGTTTTCTCTAAAAATACAGACACTGTGTTATAACCACAAATAAAAGCACTAGGAAGAGAATTCACCACCTTTAACATAAAATAAGAAATATTAAAAAACACTAATTCCTGTGTTATTTTAGTCTAAACCTCAATTTAGTAACTGAATATTTTATTTCCCTGATTTCTTAACTAAATAATCAGTTACTTCAGTCTTTCTAAAATCACATTTAGAGTTAACAACTAAATAAAAGTTACATGTGTTTTTGTACATTTGTGACAAGGGAATAAACAACTTAAAAAACTCAATATGTAGCATCATGATGAGGGTAAAATACCTATAACAAGTATTCCCTAGGGTTTAGGTTAACTGTTACTATAATATCAAGGGCAACATAAAACTGAACACACTCAAATATTTATTGTCTGATTTTGTAGCTGTATTTCCAAATCAATTAGAAAATGCACTGTCATTTTTAGAAAGAAAATGGATACATGGATGTATACACTATTTCTACATACCCTTTTTACCTTAAGTGTTTTGTACAAGGTGACACTTTTTCTCAGTAATATTTATTGCTACATGTAAAAATAACTCATACTTTGTAATAATTGGCTGTATAACAGAGAAAGATATTCAAACAACAGCTGAACATTGAACAACACTAAACTAGAAAAATTATATTTGGTATTTTCATATGTTTGTTTTAATCTTAAAACATTTTATTTGTCGGCATCAAAATGTTTTACCTGCCAAAAACTTTACTTATTCTACTTTTCCTAACCATGCAGATGTTTCTCCCTCACTAAGGAAGAAAGCAAGGCTTTCCAAGTGCAACCATGTTTGGCCTTGGCTATTTAGTCAGCAGTATTGGCATTATTGGTGACTAAATGACATAATTAATATCATAGTTCATATGGTTAAAGAAAACTGAGAAAGTATTCATTTAAAAAATATTTAAATTTTAATGTGCTTAATATTTCTAAATTCTCCCACATTACTACAAAATAATAATCATAATACAAATAAGGTAATTAATGACTTAATAATAAAAGTATGCTTTAAATACACTTACAGAAAACACATGATAAAATTATAATATGCAACAAAGCAAAACTATAAAATGCCCCCAAACAAAGGAAGTTTCACTTACATCCATAGCTCTCTTAATAAAAGGTATCTGTGTGCCACTGTCCAGATCTTCGTTAACAATAAGCCTTCTAGCCCACTGGCCTGCCCTGACAACACCACTACCATGAATTAAAACCATCAGCTTCTCTGGATTTGTCAAAGCATCCTCACTCATAAAGATAAAACTCTTTGGTTCACTTTCAGTGGCATCTACCTGTAATCAAAAAAATTAAATAATAAATAAAATGTCAATTAAGCATCTACAAAATGAGAAAACAACTAATGGCTACTACTAATCATTAAATACTTATTACAGAATTATTTTCTTTAAAAGAAACTTAAAATAGAAAAAAGGTAGTCAGAAAGATCTAGTAATCACACATTCAGGAGGAAAGCAACACGACAATAATTTACATATAAAATTATGTGAGAAAGAATAATCAAAATATGCATTTCTACATTTTTATTACATATTTAATATTGTACTAGCATACTAAGTTAAAATAATTAGTCTTTAAAAGCTTCCTGTAATTCAGATATTATCCAACTATTTTTTTCACCAACATTTACTTACAATCCATGTGAGTAGTCACTATCATCATAATTATCAATAAATGAATAAATTACATTTAGATAATCTTAATTTATAGGCTTATACTGCATGTAGACTATGGTTCTAAAAGTGAAGTATATTGCACCTATAGTGGAAATTGGAAAACCCAAACTAGAATATACAGCTACTTAAATACATTAACCAAAACACTGTAAACTTTCAGAATGAAAACACAGACAGTGTACAACAGTAACCTGTACATTCTGGCAGCTTATCTATATATCAACTACTTGAGGATTACTAATACAAAGGTGCTCAGCTAGATGTAAAAGCACAAGGGATATTTAGGAAAGCCAATTGCTGAAACATTTATAACGTATTACAGCAAGCTCTGTGGCAAGCTACATCATAAAGACCAGTACTCAGAATGGAAGCTATATATAGCCAGGCTGAAAGCAGAACTCTCAACTAGTAATGTGTCCTTTGCCCACACACACATAAAGGATCAGTTTACATGCCTCAACTTGCACTAGCTTTTCATTATGCCCTAGAATTCAATCTAAAAATTAAAAATCTGTATTTCCCCAATCATTCACAATGCACAGGAATAGAAAAGTAAAAGTTTTCTACTTTTAAAACAATATTGATCTCATGTGATTCTGCAATTTGCGTAAACAGAACACAAACAGCAACTGGTTTAATAGAAACAGATTGACTTGAGCTTAAGTATAGTTACTAGTGTGCAGTAAAGCCTTCCATGTCTACAATTAACATCCTGAACATTTTATCATGAATTCTCTAGTCTCACTGGCTTATTCTCCTTCACAGCACATATGACAATCAATCAAACACAATGTATTTATTTATAGGTAGGTAGATAGACAGACAGACAGACAGACAGACAGACAGATAGATAGATGAGTGATAGATACATAGACAGATAAATGCTAGAAGTGTGTGTGTGTGTGTGTATGTGTGTGTGTTAGTGTGTGTGTATACTCATTCATCCTCTGCTATCTCCATTACAACCTAATTCTAAGAAGTAACATTTTAAAATTTATATTCAGCTATATTCTTGATCTAGAACAGTGTCTAGTATCTTATAAGAACTTGGTAAATAGAGAACAAACTTTTAAAATATGGAATCTTAAAATTGTTAGTGATGTCCTTTAGATGTAAAGAATTAAAATAATTCAGAGAATTAATATCTAGAATACACAAAAAACTAAAGAAAATCTAAACATAAAAAAATCAAATTTTAAAATGAACTACATATCTGAATAAGGAGTTCTCAAAAGAAGACAGTAAAAGTGGCTGGTAAATATTTTTAAATGTGTTAAACATCAATTCCCACCAAGGACATACAACTTAAATCTACTGTCAAGTCTATCTCATGCCAATCAGAATGGCTATTATTAAGAAAACAATTTTCAACAAATGCTGTAAAGGATGTGATCAACAACACTTAATCACTTCTAGTTGTAATTCAAACTGGTATAGCCACACTGGTAGTTCAAAAAGAAAACAAAAACTAAACATAGACTACTATATGACAAAGCTATAATAGTCCTTTGCATGTAGTCAAAGGGATTCTATATCCTATTACAGAGATAACTGCCTGCCATGCTTAATGCTGTCCTATTCACAACAGGTAGGGAATAGAATTAGCCTAGAATAATTAAAATATGGTATATATACAAATAAAATTTTATTCATTTGTAAAGAAAAATGAAATCTGTAATTCACGAGATAAACCTGGAATTGATATATTGATATAACCCAGACATAAAAGAACAAATGCTACATGTTCTCTCTTATATTGGGATTCTAGCATTGGATCTGTAGATTCATGTGTTTAAGATGGAATGCCTGTAGAAGTAATAAAATTAGAAAAGGACCACTAATGTGGGAGATTCCTTAAAGGAGAAAGGGAAAGCAGAACATAAATAATTAAAAAAAAAAAAAAAGGAGAGGGATAATCCTAGGGATGAAAACATTTAAGCTGCAGGATGTTGGAAATGATGGGATAGAGGATGAAGATAAAGTGAAAAGTATATAAAAACTTGTATCAAAATAGGTTTTAGTTGATGTGTAAAGAATTACAATATTTTTTAAAGAACTAGAAGGAGATGATGTGCATGGCCAGATAACATTGTCTATAAAAACCCAGGGTTATAAAGCAAAATTGCCAGTGACAAACATGAAATACTTCTTTATAAATTATTGGCCAAGGAAGCCCTTACAGACTCTAAAAACAATACAGGCTTCAGCCATTTATTCCTCTTAATTATCCACAAGAACTAACTAATAATGTCCTATCGCTGAAGACATGATACAACACTCATTAAAAAAACTATAGAATAACCAGGGAAGAAATGAACTGGAAGTGTCCTCTCTGCTGGCTAGCTTTCTGAATTCTGAATAGCACTGTGTAAGTTCCTAGGGAGGAAATGGCATTAACCATCATAACTGGATATGAACCCTGTGAATTGTAGTACTAACCTTCGAGACAAGATGTGGCCACTGGAGCAATAGAGGCAAAACTGTTATTGGTATAACCAACCAGTCTTTGACTAGATCTGAGGTCTCCTCCACAGGAGTAAATTCATCCCTAGTAATTTTAAAGTTGGAGTCTGAGATGGTCTTAAGCCTTGGAGAATGGGGAGACACAACTGTTGTGCAGCTATACTGACATGAATTCATGCTGCCTTTGGAAGAGCCAAGGTCCATGTATCTTGTAACTCAGAGCCATTTTGAGGAGTTAAGTTTCTATTTCCCAAAGGTCAGGCCTGCTTCTGAGTAATCAAGAGAACATTCCAACCCAGTGTTCCCCTATCCTTATGACAACCAGTCAGCTAACCACTGTCCACCTGGCTGAAGAAATGTTATTAAGAAAATTCCCCTAGATACCAGCACTATAACAGCACCACACTCTCAAGTACTTCCAAGCAATTCCCAGCCCCACTCTCCCTAGCACTCCCTAATGACAGCATTCCTGTGGTTTTTTTCCTTGAAAAGCCCTGCTCTGCACAGCAAGAGGCACCCTTTTCTCTAATGTTGCTATGATAGTTGGGAGTTGGTCCCTTCTGCACAGCTTGAACATGTCAAAGAAACCTTGTCATCAGGGTGATACTGGGGATCCCTCTGAGGAACACTGAGTCTGGTCACACTTCCTAAACACTTATACCCTCAAATACCACCCTTAGCCTTAATTACAGAAGCTTATCTTTGCAATAAATGGCAGTGAATCCATAAACTCATAGATGTTCTGGGTTGAGAATAAGTGGCAGCTGATTACTTATCTCTAAACAGAGCATTGGCACCTCTCTATCTAAGTTTCAGGGAACATTGCACAGGTGAAATGGAAGGACTATAAGAGACAAAGAGAAGGGCTGTGAAATGCTGTCTTCTGAGAATGACAGAGCCATGACAATCATGATCCCACAACAGCTGAGGGTGTCTCCTCTGATCCTATATAACTGTGGGCTTAATATAAGTGAATCATGTACCTGGGAGTGGAGGCTTATGAGATCCTGTTCTTACTTATTGAACTACTTAGTACTGGTGGATTATGGAGACACAGCCATTGTGTACCCACAGGTGAGCCTACCAGGATCTAAAGAACAGCTCCAAGCTGATGGTCACAAAGAAGCCATTATTAAACCAAGTTCCCAAAAAGTACAACTGCTCTGTTTTTCTGAGATAGTGTCTTTTATAGTTAGACTGGCGTCAAGCTTGCCACAGAACAGAAGACAACCCTGAACTCTTAATCCCCTGAACTGCAACTCCATGTGCAAAGATGCCAGTTACCACCACGCTCAACTCTCAAAAGACATTTTAAGCAGTAGAAAATTACTCTTGTGAATTCCAGCATAATCTCTTTAAAACTGGAAAAATAATTATTTTTGAAAAAGAAAAAAAATACTATAATGCACCTCAAAACCTTTTATGAGACTAAAGATGAAGGCATCCATGAATAAACTTTACTTAAGCACTTGAAAAATTGATTGAAAATGTTTAAAATTCAACATATAAAAGGAAAGCCAATGAAGCCAAACAACACATAGAGAAATGTTAATAACAAAATGAAAAGAACAACATTTGAACAACATTGGGCATCCATGACCACAGTAAAACAGAAAACTGACTATGAACATGATAAATACAGTTTGTTCTGTATAAATTAGTGTTAAATGTATATAGCAAAATATCTACACAAATAAAAGTTTTTCACTCTAGTGCAAAAAAACATTCAAGAACCCAAAAGATGTCCCTGGCTAGGGCTCCAAGCAATACTGGAAAGGGTACATAAATAAGACTTCCTCTATAATCAAATGAATGACATCCTCAGTGTCATTATAAAACTTTCACCCAGCAATGGATAAAAGCAGAAACAGAGATTCATAGCTAAGCACCAGACCCAGTTCCCGGTCCAGCTGAAGAGACAGAGAAGAGAGAGTATATGAGCAAAGGGATCAGGGTCATAAGGAAGAGACCTACAGAGATGCTGTCCCAAGCTATTGAGAGCTCATGAACTATAAAATGACTGCTGAGGAACCTTCATGGAAAAGAATTAACCCTCTGAAATGTGGGTGAAAGTCAAACAGCATGAGCAGTTTGTGGAGTCTCTTACAGTCAAACTAGAGTTTGTTCCTGGTGCATGAACTGACATCTTGAAGCCTATATAATCAAACGGAACACCTTACTCAGCCTTGACACAGGGGGAGAAACTCAGACCTACTTCAACTGATATGCCAGATGAAAGTGACTCACCTTGGGATTCCTTGTCCTCCATGGGGAATGGAGGGGGGATGGGGTAGGAGGAGGCTGAGGGACAGAAGAGGGTAGTGGTAGATATGGGAAAAACTTTCTAAATTTTACGTATATACATATATATATATATATATTCACTACCTCAGTAGTTTGGAAATGACTACAACAATCACATTTATCTGCAAACTCTGACAAGCAATTGAGCTAAGTCATTTATTTTTTTAAAAAAGATTCCAATATACTTCAATTTTCATGTAGCCACATCACTGAGAGTATACCAAATAATTTTTAGTACTTAACAATTCATTGAGGAATACTTGAGAGGCAACAAATAGGGATGTTTCACTTAAACAAGATTATGTAATAAACTCAAATGCAATTTTTATAAAGAAGTCATTAAGGCAATTCACCCCTCTAATAGCCTACATGGGCATGGAATGCTGCAACTGAGAACATTCTGTGCTCATTATCCTATGCTTGTGTAGAATATAAGCAAGATCCTGTCAATCTTGTTTTCCCAAAATGCTACCACATTAAATGTGGGGGGCCCCTCTATGTAAACTATGAACTAAAACTTATTTTATTAACACAGAAAATGTTTGACAATATTCTTTCAGTAGAAAAATAAGATTCTCTTAAAAAGCAAATACCTTGAATGCCAATTTGCACTTAAGAGAATTCAAGAGAGAAGTAACAATTATTGGTTATTAAAAAATAACTTTCACCTTATATAATATGATCATTTAGAAGACAGCATTTTTCAAATTTAGAAAATAAGGGAAAATTTATTAAGCAAAAATAAGCACAGAGCTAATTTCATGCCTTATATAACAGGAATCTCTAAACTTATTTAATTTGTACACTAAGTTTAAAATGAGAATTTCAAATGTATACAACAAGGTTCTCAATCTAATTTCAGGTTTTCTCTATAAAAATTAATGAAATTCCATCATAAACACTGTCTCAATATAGACAATTGTGATTTGTTCTCTAAATCAAAAGGCTGACATATGTTTAAAAATTTCCAAAGAGCTAGAAATATTATAGTCAAAGAATAAATATGAATGGCATTAACAGATTAACTTACACTCTGTAAATGTTCTTTTCTAGAAACTGGATAAAGTGATAACTTACAAGAAGAACAAATTCATACAGGTTGTTTGGTTGCTTGCTTTGAGGCTTACCATGCGGCCTTAGCTGGACTGGATGGAACTCAATATGAAGACCATGCTGTCCTCAAACTCACACAGATCTACCCACTAAGTTCTGGGATTAATGGCATGTGTTAATTATTTTACACAATGAGAAAGTAGGCCTGAAGACAAGAATCCTGACTCCCTATAGGACAGCTATGCTGACTGTGAAGAAGATGCTTAAAAAAAAAAAAAAGATTGTCATGCTTTTCTAAAGGAAGCTATTAACTAGAACAAGATGTGGCATATCTATGGCATGCAATAATGTTTTCTTTATTACTATACTGCAAGCATTGAAAGTGTATTCTACTTAAAGAGATGACTTCATAAGCAAATACTGAGTCGAGTAGTGAATCATTGAATTATCAATCACTAGAAGTTATCTTTACAGATTAAATAAAAAATAGCTTTTAGTAGAATTATGTGATCAAAGATGAGAATCTAAAGAATTTAAGATAGATTCAAACTCCTCAATAACATGATTCAAGACACTTAAAATCGTATGTAAAAATTCACAGATGTTAACTATATGTAATGTTTTATATATTAACTAAATTAATTTCATTGTTACCTGGACTCTTAAATTATAAAATAAAGAAGTTGCCAGGAAGAGCAAAAATAATTCAATTTATCTTAACCAACATTTCACCTATAAGATTACAACTTCTTCCTTTTAAAAGCTTAGCACTTCATGATGTAAATTAAAAATATATATACACTTATAATAACAATTAAAAAAGAGCCATAAATTTAAAAGAGAAAAAGGTCTGTGTATATTAGCGTGTGTTTAGACAGAAAAAAAGAGAAAAAAGCGATGTAGTAATTTGATTATAAACTCAAAACTGATGGAAGTACTGTTTAGAATTTGAGTCTAAGAACAAATCCTAAACTTTTCTCTTTTTATCTTTCTTTTTTTTTCTTTCTTTCCTTTTTTCTTTCTTTCTTTCTTTCTTTCTTTTTTTTTTTTGCCTTTTGTTTGTTTGTTATTTTGTTTAAGACAAAATTTCTTTGTGTAGGCCTGCCTATCTGGAAGCTAGCTCTCTAGACCAGGCTGGCCTTGACCTCACAATATCTACCTGCCTCTGCCTCTCCAGTGCTAGGATTAAAGGCATAAGCCACCACCATCCAACTTAAAACTTTTTAATCACAAAAGAAAAGAGTACAAAATTTCCCAGTCTTCTAATAATGGAGACACAAGAAGTATTAAAAGACATGAATGACTTTGGGAATGTGGAGGAAAAAAAACTGTGTAGAAATAAGGACTGAAGAGATGGCTTAGTAGTATGAGCAGTACTGGCTGCTGTTCCAGTACCTACATAGTCAAAATGGTCTTAACTCCAGCTGCAGGGGATCTGATGCTCTCTCCTGGCCTGTGCTGGCACCAGGAATGCAAGTCATGTACAAACATATGTGCAGGCAATACAATCATTAAAATATAAAATTAAATAAGAAATTCAGTAAAAAACAGTTTCAGCAAATCAAACAATATTTAAGGAGTAACTATTACAATGTGAAGCACATTAATTTACACAAAGAAAATAAACATTCAAGTGAAATGACATAAGGTAAAGAGAACCCTCTCTGTCAAAACAGACTAAAAATCATCACTGTTTCTAGTTTCCATTGGGAGTATTACTTTGTTGACTGGCACAGAAGAGCAAGGTTACCAACAGCAGTGAGTTACCAGCATCAACATAGGAGCAACTTTAAATCACAATAAAAATTTTCTCCTCGACTTAAAACCATTTTCCATTTTTTTTAAAAAGCGTTTTATTTGGAATAAACATTTTTGAAAATTGGACTTACTGGAATAGAGATTTTTTGCAAATTGCAATCCTTTTCCAGGAGTTCATAAACATATTTTGTGATGATCTAGAAAAAAAGAAATAAAACATTGTTACAATATCATTTACTATCAAGAAAGGTTTGTTTTGATAAATTGGTAAAAAAAAATTATCTACTCTAAATAACTATCTCTTCAATGTGTCTTCTTCAAATGTTCTGGAATCACAGACTTTTCCTCAGCAGTGCAATGCCTTACCTTCTGTTGCTGAGGATGACTACTAAAGATCAGAATGAGTTTTTCAAATTCACAGAAAACATAAAACTTTCTCCTTTGGAAATAAATATCCTGAAGCTTTTAAGTGTTTTTAGAAATTGTTCTTCCTACAATCTCTACATAGATGTTATTAACTAGTATAATTTCTCAAGGGTTCAAAATCTTCACACTCATTTGAGCAAGAAAAAAAAATATTTGAGAAGTATTATGAGCAGAAAATGAAAACCAATCCAACAAGAACAAGTGGAGTCAATACTGTGCTTTTGAGAATCAAGAAACATGGTCTCCTCAAAATGTCTACATCTTGACTACTGAACATTTGTTTATATGTGGTAAGTTTCATAGTAACAGACCTGCCCATATGATTTGTTAAGGACATTGAGAAAAAGATTTACTGGAATTAACTAGATGAGTCAAATCAAATAATTTTTTAAAATAGAAAGTTATAGAAGTATGATGTGTTGCAAAGATGACAGGTAAAAAGGACTCAACTGGCTATGCTGGGTTTGAAAGTGAAGAAGAGCACAGGCCAACAGCTATATCCTCTGAGAACCTATAGTCGGGCCAACACAAACATGAGAGTTCAGTGTGAACTGTGCAAGGAACTGAATTCTGCCCATAACACAGAAACCAGAACACCAATTTTTTTCTAGCCTAAAACTGATTATCTTTACCTTCAATTTTACTCTGGAACATCACCTATTGGACTTGTGATCCACTGAATTACATGATAATAAAGGTGTATTGCTTATAGGCACAAAACTGGGTAATTCCTTAGAGCAGCAATATGAAGTTTATGATTTATTTGGTAGGAAATAAGCAAGGATAGGTAGGCCTGTAATAGGAGCAAATATTTAATAGGCAGTTTGGTCATTCTAGGAGAAGACATCTGTACTTACATGTAGGCAAAATATCTCACATACTAATTTCATTGGTAACTTATGTCAATTTTTGTAAAACAAAATGAGATTTTTTTAAGTAACATTAAAATGTTAATTGCTTTGGTGTCATTGTTAGCAATTCACTCTTGTTTTCTTTAAGAAAGTTAAGACTCTTTTATGTACATATATTAATTTTATTTAAGAAATAGTTTCATAGGTGTATTGAAAAAAAAATGACTTGCAACAGCCATTTCAAAACCCATAGCACGTTACACTATCTAGTTACTAGTCTAATAATATCTCCATACTTTAAGGTGGTGGTTAATACTATAATTTCACTGGAAGACAGTGACAATATACACTCTAAAGAATACTAAAATACATAAATTCAGACTTAAAAGCATATAAAAAGCAATATAACAGTGTTCTACCAATTTAAGAGAAATGACTTAAATGAGCTCAGTATACTCCATGGAAGAGAGAGCAGAAAGAGTATAAAAGTCAGAGGGGATAGGGAACACTAAGAAAACAAGGCCCTGTAAATTACCAGGACTGATGCACATATGCTCTAATAGAGATTGAGGCAGCATGCACAGGTCCTGTACCAGATGGTGTCCAAGAGTTGAAAAGAATAGTAGACACATGCCCCCACCATAATCTAAAAGTTATTTCAAAATACAAATAACTTTCAGAGAAAATTGAGTTTCTCCAAAGAATGTCTCACTAGGGAAATGAGTTAGGAACAGGCTGCATGCCCAGCAATAGATCACAATAGAAAATGGACTCAATGGAAAACTTAATTTGTAACTTCTGATATACTCAGGTGTAATTGTTGTTCTTGACACTATTTCATTCTGATATTAATTGATAAACTACTGTATCAGGTAAAAAATGATTTGCAATTCAAGACTCCTTGTATCTTGGTATGTATCACCTAAGTACATTAAGTTACATTTTTTTCTTGTTATTCTGAGCTGCTTACATGGGGGCTACATTTTGATTTTAACTGAGACATAATTCCTAAGTGATTACACTATTTTGATGAGACATTTTACAGTTGCAGCTAGATATTTATTTCTAGTCTTCCAAGAAGGGTCACTCTTCTCAAGTATTAGTTCTAAAGCCATATGATGGTTCTAATGTCTTTTTCAGCAGCATTTGATGGAAAATATTTTATATATTTGTATTAGATAAAAATAAACCATATTACTATTTTGTTTGGCTATTTTGCTTCTTTGGGAAAATGTTTAATAACTTCTTTAACTTTTAGAATTTCCAAACTACATAAATATACACATATGCAGATGGTTCTCAACTGTCTATAATTCTGCTTATACTGATTTAACAAAATAATTTTTAAAAATTTAATGTTTATAATTGAAAATATGAGACATGCATACAATGCATTTAATTATATTCATCTCCCCACTCCCTCCACAGCAACCACAATCCCTCATCCCCCAGCCACATAATGTCCATATTTTGAATATATTTTAGACACTGAGTCCATTGTGGGTTGACTACATGCTTCTGGTGAAGGACCAGACACTATAGAGAACATAGTCAATTTATCAAAGACCACATGCTTACAAAAATTTGTCTCTCCCTCCACTAGAAGCCATCAACTATCCATAGTTCATCAGTTAGTAGTGAGGCTCCAAGCTTCAGTGCTCATGGGCTCAATCTTGTGCAGATGCTGTAAAGATAACCCTAACTGCTACATGATGATGAAAGCAGGAGCCCTGTCATGTTCAGAAGACACTGACTGTCTCACTCAGTTTCTCCCTGACCCTTACAGTCTTTCCATCCCTTTTGTCTGAGAGTTGTTGAGCGAGGTCTTTCTGTATGTTGTGAATATGTATTGCTACCACTAATTAATAAGGAAGCTTATACACTCTATGGCAAAACAGAACAGAGCAAGGTATGTGTGGAGGAATCCAACCAAAGACTCCAGGGAATAAAGGCAGCATCTGGGAGATTTGATCCAGTCACCAAAGAAACAAGATGTGGCAATACATAGACTAATGGAAATGAATTAATTTAAGATATAAAAACTAGTTAATGACAGCCTGAACAATACATCAAAGTTTACCATTAAGTCTCTGTGTGTTTATTTGGGACCAAGCAGCTGCAGGACACAGGAAAACTACAAGCTACATCTGGCTTTCCAAAGTGGAACATAAATTTCAGTTAAAATCTGACAAATGATTTTAAAGGAATTCTAGACTCTCTAAAGTTCGAGTCAAGCTAGCTGAATGTTTTCAGATAGGCTCTGCTGCTAGAGGCTAACAGAGGGCTCCTTTAAGAGACAGCTTCCTGGTTTGTGCTAGCTGCACCAACAGCCCTTTTGAGAGGTCCTGCATAAGAGAACTTAAGTAGGGTTTGTGGGCATCATGCTGCAATATGCTAGATCACAGCACAGACCTCAATATCCAGAGTTGGGGGTGAACATCATATTGAAAAGCCAAATGAGGCAAAGCCAGCAGCCAGGGCTACAGCTTTCTTCCTAGCAATGCTGCAATTTAAAGCAATGATCAGAAAATGACTAGGAATACAAAATATAACAGATTCAGATGGGGAAAAAAATCTCTACATGGGTTACAATGTGTGCAAAGAAATGTATGTAGGCTTGGAAGAAAGATAAAAATGTATGTAGGTTTGGAAGAAAGATTAAAATAAAACCCCCGTTATATAAAGAAATAGTTTTATAAAATAAAGTCTTTAAAGAAACAGTGAAAGTAATATTTTAAAACCACATGAAGAGAGAGTCTGGATACTGTACTTTACTGTGTTGTCTTTGGAACTCTGAAAATTACTTATTTTTATTTTATGTACATTGGTGTATTGCCTGGATGAATGTCTATATGAGGGTGTCAAATCTGCTGGAACAGGAGATACAGACAGTTGTGAGCTGCCACTTGGTTCCTAGGAACTGAACTCAGTCCTCTGGAAGAGCAGCCAGTGCTTTTAAATACTGACTCATTTCTCCAGACCTGTCTTTGTGATTTTTTTAACTAGTATCAGACACTTGATTGTGAAGACTGCTAAATTAACTAACATATATTTTAAAGGTCTCTTGACTTCAAAATTTGTGTCTAAGGATATGTTGCTTTGGAAAAGAGGAACTTCTTTGTTTACATGAAAGATGAAAACCTACAGATTGCTTCCAGGTTAATTTGGTATTGAAGGGTTAGGGTTAGGGTATTGAAGACTCTCCTTATGGAGTCTGCTTTCAATGTGGCAGAGCCAGCTAGTCATTTGGGCAAGAAACTGCTCTTTCTTGTACTGTTTGACAGTATACTGTATAAACTAGACTTGTAAAACACACAGGAAAGTGACCACTGAACTTTGAAAAAAAAGGTGAGATGCTCCTTCAGACTCCTTCACAGAAGGAACTGCCAGACATTGTGCAGGACACAAAGAAAAACAATGATGAACTTTAGCAACAGGTAAAATGGCCCTTCAAACTTCCTGCTTCCCTATAATGTCTGCCAGAGAATCTAGGCTGTGGGCTAAAAAATGCATGCCCCAATGTTACAATTTTATGTGATTGTCCAGGAAGCCAGGCCTCTGTCATTTGTAGAATTTTGAAAGTTGTTACAAGGCACTTGCTGTTTACTCAGTTAATATTATATCCTTCTGGGTCCTTTGATGGAGTTATAGTAATTATAGTTTTCCTTAGTCATGATTAAAGTTAAATTATATATAAAACTTTACTCAAAGTTTGAATATAGAATATTTTCTTTAATTTTTGCAAAACAGAAATAGCCTACATATTATAACTGTAATTCTTGCTTGATAACTGTTTTGTTACATGTAATTTTACTATATTAAAATAAAAACCTTCCTTTTGGTTACACAGTAAAGGGAAGATGCTGTGGGATGGTCTTTCCATATGCTGTGAATATGTGTTTCTACAACTGCTCAAAAAAAAAAAAAAACCTGCTACAGCCTATGGCAAGGCAGGACAGAGCAAGGTGAGGAATCTAAGCATAAAATCAGGGGAAGAAAGGTGGAGTCTTGAAGACACGATCCAGCCTCCCAAGAAATAAGGTATGACTATACTGGTAAGCCACATAGATTAATAGAAATGGGTTAATTTAAGATGTAAGAGCTAGCTAATAACAGCCTGAGCTATAGACAGTTGGTAATTAATAATCTCTGTGTGTTCATTTGGGACCAATAAGCTGTGGAACATAGGAAAACTCCTAGCTACAGACTGTCACTGAACTTTTCACTTTATAAAAAGTCTAAAAGCTTTCATGTAACATAAAAACCTTATTTGGAAATTTTATTTCTATATAATCTTAATTATTCCTTTCATTGAAAATAGACTGTTTTCTCATACATTATATCCTGATTATACTTTCCCCTCTTCTCTACTCCTTCCAGGTCATTTCCAAATCTACTTAACGCAGGATCTCTCACTTTCTGCCTCTCATGAGAAAAAAGCAACCAAATACAATAAATAAAATATAATATAGGAAAACATCATATTAAAGTTGGACATAGCAACCTAAGAGGAGGAAAAGATTTCCAAGAGCAGGCACAAGATTCATTAACTCATTCCTTTTCATAGTCAGGAATCCCATAAAAATACTATGCTAATTGCTATAATATTATACAGAAGATGGCATAAAATTAATTACTCTTAGGAACAGGCTGCATGTATAGCCAGGAGTTTTTCTGTCCTACCCAGGCCCTCAGTCTGGACAACTCTCTCCCACCTGTTGTGCTACAGTGCTTGTAAAATAATTAGCAACTAACTCTTATAACTTAACTAACCCCATTTCTATTAATCTATGTCTTGGTATTTGGCTCCTTGGCATTATCTTTTCCATTACATCTTGATCCTCCAGCATATGGCAGGTATAGTCAAAAGTTTCAAAACAGGCCTAACTCCAAGATCCAGACCTGCCCCCAGCCACTTAGTCCCAAATAATCACACAAACACTTAGATTAATTGCAAACTGTTTGGCCAATGGCTCAAGCTTATTACTTGCTAACTCTTATTCATAAACTAATTCATGATTCTATTTATATTTAGCCACATGGCTTGGTATTTTTTCTTCTTTATATATATTTTATATTTTTTTTTTTTAAAAAAAGGTTTCTTTTTTTTTTCTTCCATGTATATCCCTGCTCACCCTCCCAATCCTCCCTCAGCCTTCCCCAACTGCATCCCCCATCCATTACCCAAGGAGGGCAAGGTGGGTCAGTTCAGTCTGGTGTATTTATTTGAGGTAGGTCTGATTTCCTCATCCCAATACTGGGACTGGGTTAGGTGTAGGACTGGGTAGGGAATGAGCTCCAAGATCATGCATAGGAACATAGTCTGATCCTACTTCACGAGGTTCCAGATACTGCCCATGCCATTCAACAGTTATATACCTTTGGAAGGTTAAGTTCCTTTCCCTAAAGATTTCCCAGTGACTGTTTCTGATTCAGTGAGCTCCCCAGAGCTACATCCAGGCATCTCTGTGGGTCTCCTCCTCATGATCCCATATATACTCTACTCTCTCTCTCTCTTTAGCTGGACTGGGAGCCCCACCTGTGTACTTTTCTTTAGTGGAACATTCTTATCTTCCTCCCTCTGCATCTGGCAGGAGTCTCTGCTCTGCTCTTCTGCTTCCCAGAATTCTCCTAGTTGGCAAACCTTGCCTATACTGCCTAATGGCCAACCAGCATTTTATTAAATAAATGTAAGCAACAAATTGTACAGTGTAAAAGAGCAATATCCCACAGCAGACAGCATCTACTCTGACTCCTCCCTCTCTCTCTCTCTCTCTCTCTCTCTCTCTCTCTCTCTCTCTCTCTCTCTCTCTGATTGAATTTCCTGCCAGGCTGTAAGTTATCATATCACAAGACAAAACAGCTTCTTTATTAAACAATGGAAGCAACATATATTCACAATATACAGAAAGACTTCTCACAACATCTCCCATTTTATGTCTAATCAAAGAGAAAGGTTTCAATTTTAACACAGTAAAATTAGAATAACAAAACAGTTATCAAGAAAGAATTATAGTTATAATATCTAGTCTATTTGTACTTGGCAAAATTTTAAAAAATATTTTATTGTCTATTCTATCTTTGTGAATCTAAAGATCTAAACTTTTATATCTGATTTATCTTTTATCATAACTAAAGAAAATTATAAAAGAAATGCAAACATATTATATCAAAAGAGCCACCTGATATGAAACAGAAAAAAAATTAAGGGACTATTCTATTACTACCAATCTCATGAATTTTTTACTTTATTTTGATTTTATAAGAGCTTTTTCTTAATGTATAAATTTATGTCAAAATTTATTAAAATTAATATATATTGATAGTCATGTAGAGTACTAATAGTTTTAAAAAGCTTCATCTACCATTCTATACAGAATTTCTTATCAGTTTTCTGCAGAGAACCATGATGATGCCTAATTGTGACTTTTGAAGTCTCCAAAAGGAAGATGGGGCCCCACAACCAAGATTTCACATTGACTATAATAATGCCATTAAGCTTACAAACATCACCCAAAGACCAGCTTTGGACTACAAACTACCCACAACAATTTTCAGGTGGGTAGAGGAGATGATGCAAGCCTCAGAGTTTACTCTAGCCTGGAATTGAGACAAGCCCTGCACTTACCCATTATACAGAGACTGGGCAACAAATTAGCCTCTCCTAAGAATTGACAATTAATACAAATTTTTCTTTCCAGGGACTGATAACAGTTAACGATCCATGGAATATCTTAGGACCAGAGATAGCCTACAACGACCCAATCCAGGATATAGTCAAAGAAAGGGCTTGGCAAACAGCCAGCTAAAATAACAGAGGAAGTCTAAAAGTCCCCCAAAAGACAAGCTAATTAGAATTGTATCTATACTAAAAGACCCAATTGATGTATAACCTTGTGATTTTTTTTTTGCCTTTAAAAACCCAGCTTACAAAGGGACAGCACCTCCTCTGACCACTGTCACACATGTGTGCCAAACAGAGGTCCTTGTTGCGTGTCTCGTACTTTTCAATAAACTTTGCTTTTGCATTTCACGGAGTTTGCATCTCTTGTGATCTCCTAGGGGGCATCACAACTAGGGTACAACAGTTGTGTGTGTGTGATGTTTTTGTTGTTGTTTTGATATGATGTATTCTTAACTTACTCAGCTTTCATATCTTTTAAATACAGCTAAAATATGACCTGATAATTCTCTGTATTTCCTGGGGGGTCTGTTGTTATGTTCCCCTTTTCATTTCTGATTTTGTTGATTTGGACACTCTCTCTCTGTTTTTTGATTAGTTTGGCTAAGGGCTTATCTATCTTGTTAACTTTCTCAAAGAACCAACTCTTAGATTCGTTGATTCTTTGTATTGTTCTTTTTGTTTCCTGCCGTCTACTCCTTCTAGGTGAGTTCGCTTCTAATTGTTCTAAGGCTTTCAGCTGCACTGTTAGGTCTCTAGTGTGGGATTTCTCAAGGTTTTTCATATAGGCGTCTAGCGCTATGAATTTTCCTCTTAAGACTGCTTTCATTGTGTCCCACAAGTTTGGATACGTTGTAGATTCATTTTCATTGAATTCTAG
>PVIH01017587.1:0-41342 GCA_004025045.1 Sigmodon hispidus
GCAGGGAGCAGACAGTCCTATGGTCCCCCTGACCCAATAATGCTTAGATCAGTCTCCACTTCTGGCCAAATCCAGTTCTTTCCCTCCTCCCTCAAGAGTGAGTCAGGTGTTCCTCTAGGTGGAGTGGGATCCAAAGGGTCAGTCCAGGGTGCTTCTGATCCCAAGCTGTTCCGTGGTTGTGGTTTGCCGCTTGGGCATGCTGACTTTACATTCTTATGTTACTGTTTGACATGCCAGATTCTGTTTGCTGAGTTCCCATTGTAGTATCTTAATGCTCTTTTTATAGCAAATTCCTTTTTTTAAGTTCATTATTTCAAACTGTAGTTTTCAAAGGTTTTGTTTTTCAAGTTTTTTTCAAAACAAGACTATATTAATTTCAACTTTGACTTGGTTTTTGTTTGCTTGTTTTTCAAGACAGGGCTTTTCTATGTCACCTTGGTTGTCCTGGAACTCTCTGTAGCCCAGACTGGCCTCAGAGTCACAGATATCCACCTGCCTCTGCTCTGAAGTGCTGGAATTAAAGGCGTGCACCATCATCAGCCAGCAACAACAACTCTGTGTGGCAGCCAGATGCTCCCTGCTGCAGACAATAGGAATGATGAGAACTGCTTGGTATTTCTTGTGCTGCATAAATAGCCAGGTAGAGCATCCATGTTCTTAACTGAGTGCAGATTTGGAGGGATTTTACAGGTCTGCACTCCTCAGCCAGCAGTGGGAAGCATCTACTTTACCATCAGCCTTCTGAGGCTGACATCTCAAGCCAGCAGTGAGAGAGAGAATGTTAGCTAGCTTTTGCTATGTCGGTTCTCACTTGCCAAATGTCTGAAAGCAATTTAAAAGACATTTCAACCAAACCTTCTTGTATACTAGTAAAGAATAAATTCATCTGCTCATTGTGCTCTACTTTGCTGTCTTGGCATCTCCAGAAATAAAACGTTAAAAAGATGGGAGGCACAGGGAAGAGATAAAACTATACTACTTCTCCTTTAGACTTAGCTGTAGGTGCTCTTGTGCTTGGCTTTTCTGTTAACCTCACTGTCATATGACTGTCAATTAGTAGTCTTTAAATTTAATCAAGTCCTTTAACACATTCCTGTTTGTAGACTTTTCTTACCAATGGCATCGGGTCAGGGGTGTGTGTGTATGGGTACACATGTGATTTGCTAGGCTTCAGTATTTATTCTTTATTTTGTCATTTTTCTTTCCCCAACTGTGACAGTGTTCTTGTAATGAAACAGTGCTGTGGGACTAGGAATTTCCCTTTGCATTTATATGCTCGTGTGATCAGTCCTGTTTGCCAGATATCATCCACATAAAAAACATGCTCAACAGATAATTTTTGTAAAACTTATTTCAATCTCATTTTCCCATCCACAAATGAGTCTTTAAAGGCTAAATTTAAGTTGTTTTTTTTTTTAAAAGATCTCTGAGTGTACAGAAGAAGAATGGTCTTATTAAAATGTCACACTGCCTTCAATTATATAGTCATAGTGTGCTTATATTCTTGGTTTATCTCCCCTTCCAGATCACGTCTCAAAGTGAGAGAACATGACTTCTGTTTATGTCATTCTTTGAATGACTCAAGAGTGGGCTGTATACAGCAACCCTTTGGCCAAGAGCACTGAACTTAGTTTCTGGGTAGATGGAAAGTTGGATGATCCCTCTGGAAAGGTTACTCTCCACCGGGAATGTTAAACTGAGATTGTAGTTGTTAGCTAAAGAGATTAACTCAGAAGAAGATTTTTAAAACCACGTCATTGGTTTTGTTGTTTTTGATAGGAAAATTGAACTGGCCCTTCAGTAAATTGACTGCATTATATAAGGCACAGATTGAAGTGATCCAGTAACATGAATTCTTCTGTGGTTGTTTGATTATTTTCAAAATACCTTTGACATTTGAAAGGCACATAGACAAAGGCCAACCCTATAAGTGGCTATGTTTAGAAAGGTAAAATAAAATTTCATTCATTGGCCTTTTTACCTAAACTCTCTGGATCCAAAACAGGGTTTGGTTTCAAATAAATAAAATAGCCAACATAAAATTTTACCCTTTTTAAAAAGGTTTCATTGTGTATATTCATTGTGCATAATGCTATATTAAAATATATAGTTTATTGTTTTAATATTAGTGTCACTTAGTTATAGAAGTTTTGGATAGTATTTATAACTTTTCATCACAAAATAAATATCAAACTCTATTAAATTGATTTATTTGTTAATTTTTTAAAATCAATCTTAAGATATTTAACAATATTTGAAGTAAAAGATGTCTCACAAGATACCCATTTAAAAGAAAACTAATTCATGACTATTTTCTACAGCACTTCACATTAATCAAACTTCTTTGATTTGTATAGAGGTTATTATTGTATGATATGATACTGTTGTTTCTAATTAATATATGCCATTTGTTAATAAACAGTCTCTTCACTCTCAACTAAAAGATATTGCCTAGTAAAATAAAGTATGTCACTACTTGCTACCAGTGAGACTGGGTTGTTCTAGGGTATGAAGATGTTAGCCAATATTATTTATATATATACATATTATATACACATATATAAAGGCTTTCCTAGGAATCCAGCAGTTTGTTTTTAAGGCAGTTCATTCTTTGTTTCCTCATTACAAAAGCCATTGAGTCAAGGCTGTTTCTGAGCAACAGTCACCACAAAGGATTCTAAAGCCCATGACTGAGTACAATTGAATGTCATTCTTCAGTTTTACTAGCTGTCACAGGTGAGTCAAAAACTATTAGATTGATCTTAAAATGTTGTGATCCTTGTAGGATCAAATCAACAAATCATATTGGCAGCCTTAAATATTTTTGTGCCAGTTTACCTAATAATCTCATTCCTTAACATTAGTAAATACAAATTTTTAAAACTATGTAGGTATATATAATTACTCCTAGTGTTCCCAAAAAAGCATGTGTTGAAGGAAAACAACAATTGACAGATAAAATTGGAAAATTAAGATATTAATAGTTGATAGGCTCAGGATTGAGAGTGTAAAGACCAGAAAAAAATAACTGAGTACAGGCTTTCATATTAAAATCATGAAACTGTACAGACACTGTGATTACAACTTTGAATAATGATTTGAAGGAAACACTTCTTTATGTTACACATAGGTTTTAGCTTTTGTATATGTTGGTTTTAGTTCTGAGCTTTAGTCTTAGGGTTTTTTAAAAATATTTATTTATTTTTATTTTATGTGAATTGGTGTTTTGTCTGCATATATAACTGAAAGGGTGTCAGATCTTGAAATTACGGACAGTTGCTAGCTGCCATGTGTTTGGGAATCGAACTCAAGTCCTCTGGAAGAACAGTCAGTGCTCTTAACCACTGAGCCATCTTTCATCCCTAGTTTTGGTTTTTGTTAGGAAGTTCATTGATTTCTTTTCTAACATGTTTTATAAGAGCACATGCATGTGGAATAGAAGAGTTCAGTCAATATTACATGTGAGATCACCAAAAATGAGGTGTCTTGTTGTATCTTTGTGCCGTTTTACAAATGCTATGTCCATGTATGGTGTTCTTATCTGTGTTTCTTAGCTACCCCAGAAAATCATTTACTCTGTATGATAGTTGCTCCTATGCTCTTCTATCTACTTGGTTAAAAGCTTCAGTAAGAAAATGGTATTTGTCAGTATGGAAACTAGCATTTGTTGCCTGGCCATGGACTTTGAGGAAGAACCAAAAGGCCTTTCAGTGGTCTCTCAGGGCCTGAACCCTTAACTTATGACCATTCTGTTTTGTTTTCTGAGAACACACACTATGCCAGCCCCTCCATCTCAAGCCTCAGAAAGCCTAAACTATGGTGCCTGAGAGTAAAGAATAATCTTCCATCCCAGCCTACTTTAAACTTGGTTGCCATTTATTTTGTTTTCTGGGTTTTGTTTTTCCAGTTACCTCATCCCTGAAGGAAGGAGGACTAAAAAAGAGAAATGATTGTTCTTCATGAGTGCCAGTAAATTATTGTAAAGATGTTGATCTACAATACATCTTTTCTTAGATATAGTTTTTAATGTATACAATTACTAGTTTTTCTAGAAACTGGCTTCTGGATACCAAGAGTCACTATTGCGTAATACTATACTGAAACACTATCTGGACAGTTTGGTGTTTCATGCACACACACACACACTGTAACATTTTACTGATTCTGAAGAGCATATAGATGGAAACAGAAGACTCAACAAGTAAAGACCACCTGCAAAGCTCTAGGTGAACAAGTCACACTATAGACATTCACAGTGAACAAACAACATGCTGAGTGGCCAGCTTCACGAAAAGATCACTTGAGTCAACTTAGCTGATCAGATGGTCCCAGCAGAAAAACAAGTTAACTCCTGAGTACTCATTTGAAGGGGGTGGGTTTGGAAATGTGAGGAGACTAAAGAACACTGCAATTTTGGGTAAGTCAGTACTGGAATCAAAATTTATAGTAGAAATAGATGGATAGTATTGACAGAAAACCCACATCTTTCTTCTTTTTTTTTTTTTTTTAAACTTTATTTATTTATTTGCCTTGGTGTTTTGCCTTTAACTGGAACTACAGACAGTTGTTAGCTGCCATGTGGGTGCTGGGAATCGAACCGGGGTCCTCTGGAAGAGCAGACGGTGCTCTTAACCGCTGAGCCATCTCTCCAGCCCCCACATCTTTCTTCTTAAAGAGAATAAGAGATAGCTTATTCTGGAACTCTTTTGAGTGACCATGGGCTGGGAGCACAGATTTAGGTTATCCCAAATTTCATGTTCTAATGTGGAAGCAGTTTCAAGAATTCTTATAGTTTTATGGAACAAAGAAGGTCAGGCATAAATCAAGACTACATTAGAGAGGTGGTTATGGCAAGGTGGAAGAGATATTATCTGATGACATTCACAGTTTTTAGATTGGTAGAAGCCAGTGATCTGCTAAGTTAATAGATTCCAAATGGTTTTTGTTAGTCACAAGATGTTCCTTCAAACATAGTGGTAAGCAAGGAATTCTGAAGAGCTAGAATTAGCCCAAGACAGGGCAATTAACCTCTAAACCTGCAACATTCCCATTTTTCCACAGTACTGAAATTGTACTGAGACTCTGCAGACTCAGCTTCTTTCCAGGAATTGTATTCACAGTGGGCAGGTAATGGGTAGATGGATGAGTGGACTGGTATGGAGTCTGAAGAGTGAGTGAGGCTAGTGTGGAGAAATGGGTCAATGCATGCATAGGTAAGGCATCAGCTAAGAAAATGGGGGAGATACTATAAATTCAGATATTTTACATAAAAGAAACCTGCAGGATTTGTTTTTAAAAGTTTTAAATCCAGCATGGTGTATACCTGGAATCCCAGAAATACCAACATTTTGTAGTCAGAAGGACCAGGAGTTCAAAGAATGAAAGGCTAACCTAAGTAAGACACACTCTTGTCTGGGGGAGGGGGATGTCAAAGGTTGGAGAGAAGGTACTAGATGTGAGATAAAGAAGAAGGGAAACGGCAAGGTAATAGCCAGAGGCATTTTCATTTAAATTGGGAAGGGGTTTTAGACAAGGCCAATGTAAACAATGGCATTTATAACTGTGAAGTGACCAACAAAACGAACCATTTAAATAACATGGTTATTTATAATGGCATTTAAAACCCATTGTTAACAATGACATTGAAGAAAAACTGTCAAGGGACTGTCAATGACAAGGTCAGATGGAGATTCTAGGCTGCTTATATCAATCAATACATTTCGAATATGTTAGGATGCCCATGCATCCTAGAATTAGGGAGCAGTTAGGACCAGAGGTGAGAATTTTCAGTTATTTGTGCTTGGAACAAAGGAAAAAGTGCTCAAAGATCAAGGGAAAGTGAAGCTAATAGTAGAGAGAGAACAAAGGAATGGGAGATTTTAGGACCACAGTACAACTTGAGATTACTGAGCAGAGACCAGTCAGTTTACTTTGAGTCTATCGGAATTTAACTTACACATTGGATTTTTTCCTGTTGGGACCACTTCCCAATACCATGTTATTTAAATGGTTCGTTTTGTTGGTCACTTCACAGTTATAAATGAACCTGAACTTAATGTCAGTTGAGGTTACTTAGCTACTAATGACAGAGCTGTTCTTCAGACTCTGTCAGCCCTGAATTGTCTCTTCTGTGGATATAAACTTCAATTCAGTTTTCCAAATTGTAAAGATCCCTGACTGTAAGCAGTTGAGTGAACACTTCATGAGTAGGTGAGTCAAGCATGGGGAGTAAAGCGTCATGAGGAGGAAGCTTAGAACACATTTCCAAGTGTCACTGAGAAATTTAAAAAGGCAAAAAGCAGAAAGTTTCTGGGTGGAGGGATGTAGATATAGGAATTGTTATAACTGATAATAGATGGAAGTGCCAAGGGCTTAAGGTAGCCATAATCAAAGGTAGAGTCCAGGGACAGCCAAAAGATCAGAGACAGGACTTAGAAGATGTCAGAAATGTTGGGAGGAAAGGGCAGTGTAGAGAAAGTGGCATTTCAGAAAAGTCCAACTAACATACCAGGGAGAAACTAGGGGAAAGCTTCTGTGTGGCAGGACTGAGGGACATGTCACTGATTCCCAGGAGAGTCTTCAGTAGGGATTGTTGGCAGGTAGCTTGTGTGACCTCACTGAAAAAGGCATGCCATTTGAATCCCATTTATTTTCCTCACAGCCTTCTTGAGGGAAATACTAGAAAAATGCTTGAGGTTGTTACTTTCCAGCTCTAGGTATATTGTAAATTTCAGTGCGGCATCTGACAAGTACTTGAAATCCCATGAGTGAGATGAAGAAATGGAGACTGGAACATGGAGTAAAGAATCGTTATGTCTAGAGCCAGGTTCCTTGTAGTATACCACAAGATCCTGTCTTTATGAGTAGCTTGTACAAAGATGTAAAACAGCTTGTTTTTCAAGTTTGTGCCTTTGGAAGAATAACTACGATCCTGGTTGATAAAGTCAGGTTGAAAAAGTTATCAGTGGGTCAGGAGCAGGAGACAAACTTAACTTTATGATGTTTTTTCAATTGTTTTCTTTTTAATCAATTAATGGGAGAGACCAGATGAGTTGTGAAGTACATTTTACAATTTGGGGAGTAGGGGGAAGCTTTGAGGAAGTTAATTATGTAGGAATGGATGATCGCTATTAAATGATTGTCAGAAGTGAGCTGATAACAAGCTCAAGACCCTGTAAGAGAAACAGGCTTGTGTCATTTGAAGATGAGAATACTTTCTGAAAAATGTGTTCTTAGGTGATTTTGTGCATACCATAGAATGTGTGTTTACATGAACAAAGACAGCACCACTGGGCAATATAATCCTAAGAAAATTCTATCATATTATGTGGTCCATTCATCATTACTATAACATCCTTGTAAAGTCTATGACTTAAAGCAAGTAATAAATATTGTATGTTATATATGGAACATCTTATAGTCATGTGATTGTGGCACAATCACACTATTGATGTGATGTTAAGAAAGTAGGGAGTACAGATGTTTTATCCAGTATGCAGCAGAGGAGACACACAAGTCAGTGGATATTATCTTGAAATGCATAGAAAGCTTCTTGTGAAAGATACCATGGGCAGGTAAATTTAATCTACATGCCTCCAATGGGCACATTTAGAGTGAGCTTTTGCAGGCCTTCTAGGCTAGGCACATTTGGACTCAGCAAGCTCATTAGTGAAGAATGAAACAGATTTCAAGGACAGACAGCCAGGATTCTGTAGCAAGGACTCTTATGTTGGCTCTAGGGCGAACATCCAGGGTTTCTAGGGTATAAATACATCCTGAATTAGGCCTGCTGTTCACCGGTTTGCAGGAGCTAGGTACAAAATAATCAGGAACTTTGTGAGCTAGGAACTAAATTGTTGGTTCCTTGACATTGACAATAGATTTGTGCCCAAGAAGTCAGCAAACTATAATGATGAGCCTCTCACTTCACTCTACCCAGGATGCCTCTCAGCACACCACCAATAGCCCCAAACTGAAGGATTTATATTAGCTGGGATCCTCTGGAATGTGGAAGGGCAAGCTAGGGGAGGGGACACTAGTGCTTATGTCTTTCTCAGCTTGTTTCCCTCTGGAATTGGGCAGAGCTTTCCTGCTAGTGCACATACCATTTCCTATCTCCTGCCAAGATCTGAGGCCCATGAGTTTCTCTGTCATTCAATCTGCCAGGGAAACTCAGCTATCTCCTGTTTCTTAGAATAATTCTTTCCTTGTGTTGTGTCTTGTTTGGCTAGCCCTCTGAAGGAGGTGCCTCCCACACCATTCTTAGCACTATTCCAAAGGACTGTGAACAGTGAATAGATTCAGCCAGGGAAAGGGGATTTGGAAACATCTGGCTCCTGAGAACAAGTGATTGCAGGTGTGAGGGCCAACCCCTAGATATGAGAAGGCACTGCAGGCCGTATAGTAGTAACATCCCAATGATAGAGCTTGGGTTAACTAACTCCAGATGAACAAACCTGTCTCTATGCCACTGGGCAGAGGGCAAACTTCTATTGCCTGTCTCCTTCACTGTTTTTAAAGAGAAGACCAAGTATGGATCACAGTGTACATGGAAAAAGCAAAGACCTGTGCTAAACACCATAGGCAAATTCTACTCTAGTCACAAAAACAAAACCAGAAACTGGCTGACTTTACGTTCCTAAGAAGCTTATAGCATTTGAAACCCATAGTTTCCCATTTTTCCAGGGACTCTTCTTCCCAACCCTCTCTTTTTCAGTTTCCTAAGAGATAGACAATACCCATGATCATTTGGACTACAACCAGCTCCAAGTTCCTAAAAGTCTGGAAAACCCTGAGTAAAGTATGTATTTTAGCCAGTAAACTTGATTAACTTTTTATAGGAAAACAACCCACCCAAAAGTGATTAATTGGAACAGTTTTGAGTCTCAGTATTCAAACTATAAGTGAGTAGGTTGAGGTATAGTTATTGCTTTAAATATGTAGTTATATATGATGATAGTATATGAATATAAAGCCTTTAATTCCTAAGGAAAGGTGCACTATACCCCAGTGTGATAATTGATACAAAGGGTGTCAGAAAGAAATAAAGGAAGAAAGGCAAAAGAGGAAGAAAAGAGACAGCCACAAGTTCATAGGCTGGAGCCAGTACCTTCTGAAGAGAGGTCTGTCAAAGGAGGACTAGAGGCCGGCCTTGAGAGTTGAAAGGCTTTATCCCTTCCAGTCCGCTTGTGGTTGAGGGTTCAAATTCTCATCTTCCTCCTCCCATAGCCAGGCTGATGGCATGTATGTGCCTTCCTACCATGATGGGCTCTTATTCCTCTAGAACCCTAAGCCAAAACAAATGTTCATAAGTTCCTTGTTGGCATGGTGTTTCATTACAACAGAAAAGTAAGCAATGCAGGCACAAAGTAGGTAAGTTAGAGCTTGCTTTAGACGCTAGCTCTTGAATACTGATGCAGACCTCTTAAGGGACATCTAGAAAAATGGTGGCCAATCAAGGGGTATGAAGCAAAATAGTTGGTTCCATTGTGTTCTGTTGAGGCCCTGTGATATTGCATGGGGATCTAAGCATCTAGAAGGTGTCGTGGATTTTCACAGAGAAACTTAGAGCTTAGTTGGAGAGACTAAGAAACAGCAGAGTGCCTGAGATGCTACCTAGGTTGAGTAGAGGGTGAGCCAAAGGACAGAAGAGAGTTCTGAAAGGAGTCTTGAGACAGAATCTTTGGTAGAGAGGGTCAAGACTGGTGGGTGGGGGTGTCTGTCCAAGTGAGAGTACCCCAGGGACATTGAGTGGAAGGAAGGCAGGCCGCACAAGGCCCATTCATACTTAGAGAAGAAGCTGCCTTCCCCTGAAGGTGAGAACTGGACGCTCAGCACAAAAATGACCTGGGAACTTGAGGAACCAGTAAAGTGAAAAATCATGCCAGCCAGCAGTGTCTGAAAGGCCATTGGAGCCAACATAAGCCATTCTCACAGCAGGATCATAACCACGGTGCTGAGACAAACACTGTCTAACAGAAGGCACTGGGCACTCCTGGGGAGCGTCAGCATTAAGTCAGGCCGCAGAGTTCACTCTGAGGCTTTCATTTAATGCCAAAGCCCATAGTCAGCCCATGAAGTGACTGCTCGTAAAAGAGAACATAGGACTGAGCTCCAGACTGCCAGCATTAGAGGAGGGGATGGAGAAAAACACCTCACACAGAAGCATTAACCAGAGTTTAACAGGACAGTGAAGATCTGATTCAAAGAGGACATTGGACATTGGACACAGAGGGAAACTTGGTAGAAGAAGGGAACAGTTGTTTTGAGGCCTTCGAGTAAGTGAGAACTTGAATTTCCCGTGATAAACAAGTTAGTTCTTTAGGAAAGAAGTACAGTGATGAAAACCCTTTTAAGAAAACAAGTCTAACAACAGACTGTAATTAATTAGAAAATAGGAAGACTAGAAACAGAGACCATCCCAGGGACTATCTCCGAGATCCCGGGGAGGCCAAGGAGTCAAGCCTTGAGAGTGAAGGGATCAGAGGGGTAGAAATGAAGTTCAGTTGGTAGAGTGCTTGCCTGCTGTGCATGGAGCACTAGGTTTGATCCCTAGCACTGCCGTAGTTTAAAAACAAGACAGAACATGAACAATATTGTACATGCCACAATCCCAGGGTGCCTACTTTAGAAGTGGGCACAGGATGAAAAAGAAGATAGAAGCTACAAGAGAGACAAACAAATGTGTGATATTGCAGATGACTGTTGAGCATATTGACTTCAGATAGGGAGAGCATTGTGGTTCCTCTAGGAGAAATGCAGTGAGTTATAGAGCAGCAGGATACCGAGTTCACTCTAAGGCTCCAATAGAGATGTAGAAAGATTGGGCCTGAAGAACTAGCTTGCTGTTGGTGATGACAGGGAGTGAGTTTACCATGGCAGATGGGACATGGCCCACAAGGAGGAGCCTGACAGAAGGAGTCCAGAGAGAGCCAGCACTGAATCACAAACCTTGAGGGGTTTGGGAGAGTGTTGATGACAACAGGACTGTTGATCCCAGAACGGGGCAGGGCAAAGCTAGAGGTCAGGAAAGGTCTATGGGCCTCAAGGGAGGAGCGGATGGGGACATGCTCATGTAGCCGTATGTAATGTGTAGTCAGCTCGGGTGTCCTCAAATCACTTCCATAGCACCCTGCTAGCCTCCTGACCTATCTCCCTGCTCCACCTTCAACTCTCACTATTCTCTATAAGCTTTTAAGAAAATAACAATATTAAATGGTAGTATGGCCCCCAGTACAAACCTGTGCACATGCCTCCTTTGGATCTGTGAGTACCTTCAAAAATGCAGAAAGGCTAGAGCAGAGTGTCAGGAAGTGAGTGGGACAAGCAGTGCTGGCTCAACTGGAAGAACTAGAGAAGGGGAGGGAGAAAATGAGCACATTTGAAGCGATAACTAAGAAGCCTTGCAATGTGGGATAAGCTGGTGCTACTGCCAAGGAAGACAGACTCACTCTGGAGATCTATCTCCCTGCCACCCACAGCCACTTGGGAGATGAGGCAGTGGAACCCTGCCCTGGGCTGAGCTGACCAGCTAGCTTCTATTGCACTGGGGTATATTTCTTTGATCCGAACAGAAGGTAGACCTTGACTCTGTCTTACGTGTGTGAACTTTGCTCAGGTTGTGTTTACTGCTCCACTCTTCTCCTGGTCTGTGTGGACTATTAAATGTCACCACTTCACTGAGTGGTTGATGCCATTAGCAGCATCTTGTGGGTCTTAAGAATTCAGTGACTTGCTCATCAGCATCTTAGCTCCAAGCTTAGGACCCTGATTCCTAGAGACACTTGGTAATCTGTGTGAGTACCTCTCAAGCATACATGTCTTTGTGTGAAGAGACTGTTGTCACATTGCTCTTTGTGGCCTGTGGACACGAAGCTTCATGTGATCAGAGGGGAAGAGGCATCAGGTGACCCCTAGAAAGCAAGGACTTTCACAGCCACCCTGTCTAACTCCCACTCAGAGGGATCCCTCCAGCAGCTCTTGGAAATTACTGTTCTTTTGGTTAAAACTTCTCCCCAAAATAAATACTAGATGGATGTTCCAAGTAAGTTGAGAGTTAATATTACCAGGGATACCAAAATGAACGTAGGTTTTTGTTTGTTTGGTGGAAGGCGAGGTTGTCGTTGTTAATTAGAATTTCTTAGACATAAAAATATGCACATGGCACTCTAGCTCTCTGTCCTTCCTGAATTTTTACTCTTTCTTGGTAATATCTGTCCCACCAAGAAGTAGTTCTGGATGACTTCCTAAGTATAGAAGGCATAGATAATGAGACCAGGTGACAAGCTCCAAACACCCAGAGGTCCCATCAGAGCTATTCCAAATGCACTGTCAGGTCCAAAGATTTGTTTGTAATCATATTTAACTTGAAGAGTTACATTGTGTCACAGCAGCTTTTATGTGTAGCTTGTACAGTTAGGCCTGTAGTAGGAGCATGAGCCTGTCTGAGTGTAGTCAAGATCATGATTGGTTTCTTTGACTCTGTCATTCGGCCATTTTAGCTGCTCAGGCAATAAAGAAGTGACCTTGCTGGGCAGTTGTGGGACACACCTTTAATCCAGGCAGGCAGATCTCAAGTTCAAGGCCAGCCTGATCTATAGTAGTAGGATAGCCAGAGCTACGCTATGGGATCCTATCTCAAAAACAAAACAAAAAACCCAAGCAAACAAAAGAGAAAAAGAAATAAATGCCTCAGGGGCACAGAGAGTGTGTGTATATGTGTGTGTGTGTGTGTGTGTGTGTGTGTGTGTGTGTGTGTGTGTGTGTAAAATCACTACTACCTTTGAGAAGAGATTTAAAAAAAAAACCTTCCTTGTTCCTCTGTATAAGAGGCAAAACATCATGAAACAGGTCCAGATCAGGTACTCTCAAGCTAGTTCCTGAAGTGGTGGAGATTATGTCCTTGGTTACTTGTCATCTGGGTTTCTCAGTGGCCTGTCTTTACAAAGAGGCCAAGAGCTGCTTCTGTAAGTCGGCTGGTCAGACCTCCTTGTGTGGTGGCATAGGAGGTATGATCTACCTCATCAGCTCTCTAAATTCACTCTCCATGTTACAACTGTAAGAAACCTCAGCTTCTGTGTTTTTCAATTACTCTTATTTAGGGGAAGATGCCCTGGGGCCTTCTTTCCCAAGTGTAGAAACCAAATAAAAGTTTGTTGTCCACTTCAGTCTGGTGGCACTGATGCCCCAAATGGTTTCCACCCTGGCTTCACTGGTCCGTGCAGTGCCGAGCCCTGTGGCCGGCCCTTCCTTGTTCTCTTGAACATCCCTCGTGTTTCCCACCTCTGTTTCTCCTCTCATGCTATTTTCTCACCTGTGGCTTCCTTCTTCTCTCTGCGGAAGTTTTTATACCTAATCTAGACTCTTTAAATTCTTTGCTTTCCAGCCAGTGGCAGCATTCCCTAATAGACACTGGAGTTTAAGCTTCATAAGAACAAAGACTTTCTTGTAGATGCCCAAATACTCAGTGTCCAGCACCTAGCAGATGTTTGGTAAATGTTTGTTGAGTGAAAAAAAGAGATCACTCACTCTGGTCCTCCATGTATCACTTTCTGTGTGCACGAACCAATTGCTAAAATTCTTGAAAACAAAAACCATTGTTTAGTATCAGCTCTCTCAGTGAGTCTCAAATGTCCTGAAAGCGCAGTAAATATGTACCATTCAGGTTGTTGTAGTGCTCACTGTTTAGGGGAGCAGGGCAGCTCCTTCTGCCCTGCTCTCACTCTCACATAAAACTACCCTTGAGTGACTTCTAAGCAACCCAAGGTCTTCTCTTCCCTGCCAAGCTCTTGCCCACTTAGGGAGGATATTCTTGAGAACATAAGTCAACCCTACATTCTTCTATCTGACTTCTTATAAAAGTTACAAGGGACTGTTCACATCAGTTCACATCTAATGGCTGGCCAGCTAATTCTTGAGTGAGCCACTCTGAAAACTGATTAGAATCCTCTTTCAAATACATAATTGGGAGAAGGCCAGAAAAGGGTATATTATTCTATCTTGAGGAGGGGAGAATCCAGCAGATAGTCACAATCTGTGCTGCCGGAGCCTTCCTTCCTTCCTTCCTTCTGTTACTGTAAATTATTGCTGTAGTAGAAAGCTAGATTGCACTGAGATGAAACATCACACGTCCTCTCAGCAGAGGTCTTACATAAGAAAACTTTTGTAAATAAACGTTGCTATTAAAAAGTACATGCTATTTAATGTAAAGCTCAGTAATTGTTTTATGTGCTAAATTCTAAGCTGCCCCTTGCCTGTGCTGTTGAACAAACTTTCTTTTTGTTTAGTGAAAGAAAACTAATTTTGAAAGCACAGGGCATGGTGGGCATATCTGTAATCCCAGCACTCCTGGGGCAAAAGCAAGAGGAACAAGAATTTGAAGACCACCGGAGCTACATAGTAGAGTTCTAAAGCAGCCTAGCTGGGGAGGGGGGGGAGATAGCAAAGAAAACTGATTTTATAACTCCTCAAAGTGTCCATAATAGAGATAAAACAGTAATTACATTTGGATATTTTACCTGTCTCCCTACGTCTAGTCTATCTCCTCCCCATCTCAAAATACAAATGTCAGTAGAGCCAGATGATGCAGTCTGTAGGCTGATGAAGCTGCAGCAGATGGCACACACAGCAGCTTTATGAGAGGGCAGCACCACTAGCCCAGGATCACTGCTGCTGTGAATAAATATGGGCCCTAGAATTGCCTGAGGTTTTGATTTTCGTGAGAAGCAGGAAATCCCTACTCTTAGGATATATCACCTGAGTTATCAGTGTTAAAAGTCCTTTAACCCCACCACTTGGGAGGCAAAGGCAGATGAATCTCTGGAATTCACTGTCAGCTTGGTTTACAAAGTGAGTTTCAGACCAACTAGGGCTGTGTAGAAAGACCCCATCTCAAAAAAAAAATACATTAAAAAATCTTGAATATGATCAAAATATATACATGTGGAAATGCAATAATGAAACCCATTTGTATACAGAAGAGGGCACCAGATGTCATCATAGATGGTTGTGAGCCACATGTGGATGCTGGGAATTGAACTCAGGACCCCTGGAAAAACAATCAGTGCCCTTAAGCTCTGAGCTGGCTCTCCAGCAGCACTGATAAAATTTTTAATAAGCATTTTTAAGTAGTTTAAGTCTCACACAGGTCAGATTGTTAATGTCTCTGTTGGGTCCTTTCCGTAGGGTAGCAGTTCTCAGCCTTCTCCCTTCTCTTTGATCCTTCCAGCTGTTAGTTGTTTGGGAGTTCCTCAGCATCACTGTACTTGTGTTACCCATTCTTAGAAGGTATTTAAGTGATTCCAGTCAAGACAAGCACTGAGTGGAGCCCAGCACAAGTGTCTGGGCTGCTCCACTGAGGCTGGCTAGAAGAGTTAAATAAAGAGTTGCTTTTGCATAGATCTGCTCTACTAGAAGCATAGCATTCCTACGCATGGACATGAGCCATGACTATGGACAAATTCCCCGAAAACCTAGTAGCTTGTGCAGTAAGTGCTGATCACCTAAGTTTCTGGGGATCAGTAACCTGAGAGCAACTTGGCTTAGACCATCCTGACTCAGTCTCGGGAGGCTGCACCCACTGAGCCCTCAGCTAGGCCTATACACTTGAAAGCTGGCTGGGGTATAGGATCTGCTTCTGAAGAGGTAAGCTGGTACTGGCTGCTAGTAGGCACTCATTATCCTCCCAACATGGCCGCTGCTTTCTTCTGTGATTCAAAACTCAACAGGCTAGAAGAAGCCAGTATCTTTATGACTAAACTCATAAGTCACACACCATTATTTCTGTGATATTTTATTGATTCCCCACAATTGCCCTACTTGATATAGTGGAGCACCAGATAAGGAGATGTGGACTCTCACAGGCCATCTTAGAGGCTGGCTGTCACTACTGTGTTTCCAGTGACCCTCAGTAAATCCTTCCTTTATAAACACACATCCAACATTAAAAGGAGTTTCTCAAAGAAACCTAAGAAAATAATGCACACCCCACAGCAATTTGTGTTTCATTTACTAACATTTCTGAGACCAACCTCATAAGTTAAATGCACGTATATAGCCCATCTCAAAAATGCCTTCTAAAGTAATTTTTTAAAATTAAAATCCTCATTCTATCACTTAGAGCAGTGGTTCTTAATCTTCTTAATGCTGTGACCCTTTTTATACAGTTCTTCATATTGTGGTGATCCCCAGTCATAAAAATCTTTCTGTTGCTACTGTTATGAATAATGATGTAAATATCTGTGTTTTTCCAATGGTCTTGGGCAACTCCTATGAGAGGGATGGCAGACACAAAGAACTTGACTTAGAGTGGTAGATTCAGGTGTGCCCTCAGCTCCCAGCGGGAGTGCTAATTAGCTCCCCCTGTCTACTCTGTGGGGTATTCCTTGAAGATTACTTGGGAGCCTCTTCTCTCAGTTACCAAGGATGCCACTTCTACTGAGCCTACCCGTTGTTGATTTGTTTTTCTTTTTCATGTAGATGGGAAAGTCTAAGCAGGAGTGGTGGGGATTAAATCAGAGACAGTGATGCAAGCCTGCAGGGTAATGACCAATTTTGGGGCTGTGCTCCAAAGTCCTCTTCACAAAGCCTCATTGCCATCTCTGTCAGTTAATTGGAGCAGTAGGGCTCCCCCAGTTTCTGCCATGGTGTCCATTTCTGGTACTCCCTTTCTGATCCACATACCAACTCAAAGAACCAGAGCAGTGGGTGCTGCTGATGCTCTTAAACACATACACTTCAGGCCCCATGCTTCTATAGCCTCTTTCAAGACTACCCTTTATATTTATTTAAACAAGATTTAGCTTTAATAAAAATGCTAAGGGGAAAGAAAGGTGCCCCAATATGATTTCCCCCTAAGGAGATCCCCAACTGGTAGCTAGTTCTTGTTGGCTCAATAAAACCAAAGGCTGAGAAATTGAAGGTCACCACTAGCCACATTGTACAGACCCTAGAGCATTTGTATGCATACCTGAGGGAACATTGTATAGTCCCAGTCCCTGGAGCTGCCAACCCTGGCAGTGGCCACCAAGTTCCGGTGTTAGTAAATGGAAATGAAATGTATAATTTATAAGGCCATGATAGCGTGCAATCTATGGTGGGGGGGTTAATTATAGAATTGAGAAATGAGGCTGCAGTGTGTGAGGGACCTTTCCAGGGGAGAAGCTGTATGATTAGATGGCCTGCATCGTTCTCCTTCTGACCTTTTCCTGAACTTCCCTTTAGAGGAACAGAGGAAATACAGTTCTGCCATTCCCCATATTGTTTTTGAATAGTACCTTAAGATGCTCACACTTAGTTCTTTCGTTCTTCCACTAGAAGTTTAATTTCTCTCCTGTACTTTGCTGTTTCCCATAGAAAATCTGATCACTAATGATTCTGTCCTAGTATTAATGCAGAATACAGAGGCCATACAAGTTCTAATCCATATCAAACACAATGCTTACGGGGAAAGAAAACTCTCAGGTGACATCCACTCCCTCTGTTCCATGTTTCCTGCCAAGCAGAGCATTCAGGAAATGGCCTATGTGATGATGCCAAACTCAGGAGAAAGGAGGGCAGACCCAAACATTAGAATCTTTTGGTAGATGGGAAGGTATAAGCAGGAGTGAGACAGTGATGCAAGCCTGCAGGATAATGGCTGTGCTCCAAAGTCCACCACACAAAGCCTCATTGCCATCTCTGTCCTGACCTTAGATAACCCTCTAGTGCAATCACAGGCAATCTGTAGCTCTGCTCATGGAAGCCCAGAAGAGAGAAAGATGGAAGAATCTTCTTCACTATTCATTTTCATTGTTAGCATATATTAGTTACACATAATAATTATAATAGTTTCCTTTGGAGGGGGATAGAGCATGTAAGTTAAAGTCTCTGTGTTGTTTGGCTGGCCTGGAACTGGCTATGAGATCCTCCTGCCTCTGCCTTTGTGTCTATCTCAAGGGCTAGGATTATAGGCGTACACTAACATACCCTCTATTAAGACTTTTTCAAAGGAGTATATAACATATCTTGTTCATAGTCACCCCCAACTTTGATTATTCTTTCCTACTCTTCCCTACTCTAGCTGGTCTCTTTCTCTTCCCAAATAATCTGCCCTTTTTACTTTTTCTACTCACAGTTTTTTGTTTAGTTATTGTTATTTGAATCTAGATTCTTTGTGAGATAAAACATGAATCTATACTATATATTCTGAAGTAGGAGTATTCTAAAGAGGGACTCTTTTAAAAATATATATACTTTATGTGAATTGGTGTTTTGCCTGCATGTATATAACTGTGTAAGGGTGTCAGATCTTGAAACTACAGACAGTTGTTTGTTAGCTGCCATGTGAATGCTAGGAATCGAACTCAGGTCCTCTGGAAGAACAGTCAGTGCTGTTAACCACTGAGCCATCTCTCCAGCCCTGAAGAGGGACTCTTATGCCTCTCCCCTTTTCTATCAGACTACCAGCTTTTTTAACTTAGAAAAGTGATATGTTTAACAGGCATAAGGGTTGTAAATTGGAGCTGCCCTCCAAAGAAAAGGTGCTAAAGGCTTCAGAGTCCACTACACAAAGCTTTTTATGATAGGATGGACCCAGGAACAAAAGTTCTGCAAGTCTACAACAGGCACACATGACCTCAGACTCTTTTCTATCTTTAAAAAAAAAAAAAAAAAAAAAATGCTATTTAAGACTTCATTTTTCTCAATCTGTACTTGAATGAAATACTCTGAGAGTGCTTTATGTGGAGGCCACCTGGAGCCCAGCCCCTTTTTCCCCCAGGAAAGGATTTGTTAATTTGTCTCACAGCTGAATTTGCATATGTTCTAGCCTTTGGCTCATGGCTTTGTAAAAATTGTAAGGTGGCTACAGGCATGGTCAGGAGGGCATTAGACACACACACACACACACACATATGCACAACTAAAGTGTAAATGAACCCATTTTCTGTTTCCTAATTTCTTCAGAGTACAGGGAAACTGAGGCAGCTGGCTAGTGGACCTAAGAGCCTCATAACAGCTTTTGTCCTGAGTTGAGCTTGACATGTTGATTTCTAGTTCCATCCATTTTCCTACAGTCTCATAATTTCATTCTTTATGCTGAGTAAACATCCATTGTATATATACCAGGGCTTCTTTATGGATGTGCTTGTTGAGAGCAATTAGGTTAATCAACCAAGAAGACTTCTGTGGGATTTTTATCCAAGCCAGAATTTCTAACAAGGCACTTTCACTTTGCTTCAAGATTGACTCTCAGTTAATCTTTGGAGTATTGGTGGGGGTGTTAACTTTCTTTCTTTTAAGTCAATTTCTACAGCCAAATAAAAAAGAGCTTGGTGGTTCTAGGTTAGAGCCTTTCCACCTGGAGCCTCTGAGTTTGGTGCTGCATACCTGCTGTGCACAGTGCTGTGCAAACACTTCCTTAAGAAGCAGTATGCTTCTGTCTCCCCAAGGAGTTTCTGGTCTCATGAGAGTCCAGGACAGGCCTGAATACACAGACAGACACTTTCTCCTGTCCTCAGAAGGCTTGTGTGATGGGCCACCACTTTCTGGTGCAGATGCTGTTGCAAGCTCTTACTCTTTGGTAGCAAGGGAACATAGGTCTTCATCTAGGATTATGGCCATTATTTCAAATATCTATGTAATTACCTGGGAAAGTAGATGATTTAAAAAAAAAAAAATCTTCTATCCAGTCTCCTCACTCCCTTTCTCTGTTACTGTTCTTCATTTCCAGATGTGTGTGTATATGATACATACACATGCTCATGCATGTTCTTCATTTCCAGATGTGTGTGTATGATACATACACATGCTCATGCATGTTCTTCTTTTCCTACCACCACATCAGTTTATACATGTTTTTAAGTGTGCAAACGCCTTATGTCAGACTTACTAAAAGTAGGTATTTCTTTTTTGTTTGATTTTTTTTTTAAAACTTTATTTATTTATTTATTTACCTTGGTGTTTGCCTGGAACTGGAACTACAGACAGTTGTTAGCTGCCATGTGGGTGCTGGGACTTGAACCCGGGTCCTCTGGAAGAGCAGACGGTGCTCTTAACCGCTGAGCCATCTCTCCAGCCCCGTTTGATTTTTTTTTTTAATCAAGTAAGAACACAAGAAGTTTGCCCCCTCTTCCCCTTTCCTTAAAAATAATCAGAAATGACTGATTCACTCCTTCTTTATACAGTCATGTTAGTGTGATAGAGAATGTATTACATTTTTATGGTAGGGAAAAAGGTACTTAGCTGAGCCATCACAGCCATCATTGTGAGCAAAGTCAAGCAGTATCTGTACACACCTCCCACTTTCTGCTCTAAGACTCTGCTGGGCACCACAAGGTGCAGTGACATTGGGATGAGGAGTCTAGATGTGAGGCTGACTAGATTTTTCTCATAAATAAAAGATGGGTTGTCAGTGAAAGTGGGGTACAATTCTAATGTAAGTGGGAATATAGAAGAGAGTGCCTCCCCTTGGTGAGGGGAGAGTTCTGGAGGAGACAGAGTCTAAATTGTTTTCCACAGACATAAAATTGTGCTGGAGGTGATGGAGGCAGTGACAGGAAATAGGGTTGCTCCATAGAGAGTACTACCTCTCACTCAGCCTCCAACTGTCTTTCTGTATAGGTCCCTCCTCTTTCCCTCTTCTCTACTCATCCCCAGCTGTGGGAACTCCTTAGGTCCAGTGCCTACCCATTGTTAGCTCACTCTGCTAGACTAGTGTTTGGTATTCATGAAAACAAAACGAACATTCTAATCTCTTGCTGAATGTTGCTCCATTCCAAAGGCCTGCAGTTCCAGCTCTTGGAATACAAGAGGCCTCGTTGTCATAATAAATAAAACTAGCAGTTTATGGGAACATGGGGCAATGGCATTGCCACCTGGGGGAATAGCTCAGCATTTTGCACCAACAGAAAGATCCTCTGTGTTTTGCTTATTTTGCTCTTGGTGTCCCAGGACTCAATGGCTGTCACCAGGGAATTAGAAATGCCATCCATCCCTATAGAAATTGATGGTTCATGTGACATTCAGATTGCCTACCTGCTACACTTCTGCACCCCCTAGTGGCAGATTTGAATAAGCAGTTGAATGTTTCTTGAGGGTCCAAGACGTAAGAAAATAAATTTGGGTTTAGTTTTGTTTGTTCCCTCTACTCTGCCAGCACTTGAGCATTGAAAGTTATCCCTTAAATAAGATGCTCTTGGCTAGAGTTTATGCCAACCTTGTCCAGCAGAATTCCTCTGTTAATAACTTCTGCTAAAGCAACCAGCCAACAGCTGTGAGAGCTCTTCTCTTATTCTGGCCCTGGGCAAATCCCAGGCTGACATACTGTGAGACAGTGGGCCATGGTTAAGCCTGTTCTATGGGTTTACTGCTGTAAACTTGAAGGGCATACTCTTGAGAGTCCCCTTTGCAGGTTTGGTTTCTTGGCAAAGCCAGGATCATAGCTCTTTTCCCAGAGAGCTGGCCTCTTCCCATGAATGCCTGCTTGCTTGAAGACAGCCACATCCTATTCGTACCGAGTCAGCATACCCCATCAGCTAACTCCTAGTTTCTGCTGAGAACTTGCTCTGAGGGTTGTTAAAGGCTTTGGTTCTTGGTAATCCCCTACTAGAAATACAGTGCACAGAAAGAAACCTCTGGTGCTTTCCCTGCCGCTGCAGTGGAGTCTTTTTTCATAGCTCAGGTTTCTGGCTTCTGTTCTCTGAATTGGTCTGGTTCCAGTCAGTGGCACTAAATGTACCTCCATTTCAAAGAAGGAATAATTCTCTACTATCAGAGCCCTCTCTTTAATTCCTAATTAGCAGCAATAAATAGTGGCTTGCCATCTAACCCTACAAGCGCATGACCAGATGAGGGTGGAAGGAAATGAGCCTTGTCTATGGTGCAGTCCCTTATCTATGGGTTAAAGGTACAGAGGCCTCTTCAGTCCAGACACAGGGCACTATGGGAAGGAAAAGAACTGGCACTCTTGTGCTCATGTTTATTTACCTAACATACATTTACTGAGTACTCAGAATGAACCAGTCCAAGGTAAATGTTAAAGCAGTGACGTGACATATAAATCAGGAAAGTGCCATATATGTGATATCACTATTTTGGTATGCTTTTTATCTAGGGTAGAAAGTGAGCCCTTGAATACCAGGTTCTCATGAAAGAAGCTATCCCTTCCATGGTATGACATCCCATTTTCACTCTGTTGGTAGCTTTGATATGTGTCACCAGGCCAAATATAGGAAAGGTATTGTATGTGCAGTTGATCCACGGGAATTGAAATTCCAAATTTCCTTCCAGGGTAGAGGAAAGCTTCAGAAGGCCATGACAGGCGACAGCGGATGACAGAGATGTTTAAGTTGGCCCTTCCCAGTATCAGCAGGTTTCACCTGTGAAGCCATAACCGCACAATTTTGGCCCTCAGCTTTAATCAATAGATTTAACAAAACAAAATTAAAACTCAAGAGAAGAAGCTGTGGAAAGATGTCACTGAATGTCCATGGCTCTGTTCTTTTCAGTTTCTTCATACACATCTTGTCTGGAGTTTGATGAGGCTTAGGATCCACTTTACCAATGTGACCCCCACCCATCTCTTGTAGGTGTATGGAATAAAGGCACAGGTTTCGAGGCCCCTTTGAGGAGAAGGGATCGTGTGTAAAAGACGAGGAATTTTGAGGTTCTGTGGTGCTCTTGGCTGTAGTTGTCTTTGCTTTCTAATCATTTTTGTTGCTGTGTTTCTGTGTGCGATGCACGTGTGTGAGCACAGTGAACACACCCACATTCACTCACTCTCATTCTGTTTCTGTCTTCCTCCTCTTTGTGTGACCATGTGGAGGCCAGAAGTCAGCTACAGATGTCACTCCTCAGGAGTCATCCACATTGTTTTTGAGACAGGATCTCTTGCTGGCCTGAAACTTCTTGGTTAAGCTGGAATTCTCTGATTAATCAGAAAATCCCAGAGATTCTCCTCTCTTCACGCTCCAGCACTGGGATTACAAACATGGGGGACCACTTGTGAGTTTTCATACGGTGGTAGGGATCACACTCTGGTCTGCTTGCTTATGTAGCAAGGACTTCATGTACTGAGCCATTGTCCTAGCCCTTGTTTACTTCTTTGTGTCTGTCTTCCTCAACAAAAACGAAGTAAGATTGTTTAAAAACTATCACAAGCACCTAGAATTTGATCATTGTAAAGCAAATCACTATCTGGATAGCAGCAGGTCTGAGCTCACTAGTAACTAACTGTCCACTAACATTTGTTGAACATATACTTTGGCAAAAGGCACTGACAGGGAGCCCACCCTGGTGGCACAGCAGTCCTAGACAGGCTCTTTCCAGCAACTTTTGACTTCCCAGTAACTTCCAAAGATAAGACTGGAAGATTTAGGCCACCCAGGCCAGACACAGGCAATGTAAGTACAGCACTACCAGGAAGGTGAGGGTTCTAGGAATTTCGGGCCTGCTGCGTGTTTTTGAGATGAACCACTGTGGCTTTTCCTAGAAAGGATTCAAGCTGTCTCTTCCTAGGAATGTTTCTCACTGAGATATGCACTCCTAGTGAGGAGTTTGCTTTTATTTTTGCATCTTTTCCTTCTTCCTTGGTTTTTAGCTGTTGCCAAGCCAAATTAATGTTATTAGGTGAATACACGTCTCTGGCTGTGTTTGCTTTGTTTTGTCTGTCCTAACACATCTTAGCACACTGGAAGGCTAGTGTCAGAACATGCCTTGGACGGCAGAGAACTGATTTCAGTCCACCAATATCAGAGGCTTTGTGTTACATTCAGTTTGTGTTCCAGAGCCTACTTTTTCTTCCATATGTAAGCACAGAACTAGAGTTTGATTTTGATAGTGTCCTTGGCAGAGGTGGAGTAGCCCTAGAAATCAAGGATTAGGATGGAAAATACATTTGTTTTAGTACACACATGGGAAAATCTCATTCAGAACTAATACTGCCAATATAAATAAAAACAACTACCCCTCTGGTCCTAACATTGTGCTGGACATGGCTAGTGAGATCAAGAAAGCCAGTTTCCTTTGGGAGACTGTCCAAATGTAGCATGACAGTGACGTCAGCATGAAGACCAAACTGTGATGTTACCTTCTCATATGGACACAAGGCTGTGTTTCAATGTCTTGAGCATTTCTATTAGTGATAGCCAAAAACAGTCATCACTGAGGGCTGTGAAGGAATCCTCATCAGCACAGTTTTATGAGCACTACCCCCAGATCAAACTTAACACCTCTGCCATATGTTCTCTGTGTCTGTTATATCAAGCTGTGACCCCTGACAGCTAAGCAGGATTTCACCAGCTTTTTCCTTCTGGACCCAAAGCCTACTCTGTATGGCAGATCTCTGCTGCAGTGTCTCTGCAGCTCATTAGAGCTGGGGAGAGTGGTCAAAAATCTCAAGGTCTCCAGCAACTGAGCTGGGTTCCAGGCATGACCCTTTCTAAGCTTGCATAATGGGGAGCTTTGAGTCCATTTCTTCCAGTGTTTTGATTTTAAGAACCTCACCCATGGGTCTCTCATTCTTCTGCTCATTCCTCAGTTCCTGACATATCAATTTGTGTCCTGCATCATTTGCTGAAGAAGCTGTGTATTTTTCAAAACCAAATCTCTGGTTTACCTGGGACTAGCCAAGCCTGCTTCACTGTTTAAATCTCCAGTCCTGTGCTGACTAGTGACTTCTCTGGGACACAGTCTGAACTCATTTCTACAGATGCAGGACCGTTTTCCTGGCAGCCTTTTCTAGGTAGTACCCTCAGGTGCTCTCTAGCCAGCCCTACTGTGTGATCAGTTTTCTACAGATCTCCTGTGTTTCTGTCCAGTTCCTCTCAACTCGCCTTCTCTCCTCTCTACCCTTCAGATTTCTGCTGCTGTTTCCTGGGTCCTGTGCTGCTTTGATGCAGTCCCATGCCTCCACTCCAGGTCACCAGTCTCAGCAATGACTCAGAACTCATGACAGCATTGCCAAGTCTCCTTAGTTTTGCAGTAGAAACATAAGTTTAACAACCTGTCTGAAATACAATTTTACATTTTGATTGTTTCTGCCCCAGCCATACCGAGGTTACTTTCAATCTACATATATTTGTGGGAACAGACTTCTTCACTGCAGTTCAATTTGAGTACACCTTATAATATCAGTGATTATAAAATACCAGGGACTAATACAGTTTCTTGCTTCCAAGGAGTTCACACTGCTTTATAATTCTACTGGCCGTAATTTATCTTCATAAGCTGCTATATAGACAAGAGAAAAAGTGAGATTAATAATCACATTTTATAGAGGGTGAAATAAAACTGGGAGAAATTGAGTAGCATTTTCCCAGAAATGCTCAGCTCTCCCCAGGCTCTCCAAATGAGCCGCAGACTGATCGCCCGTATCAGGACTGCATCTGAGCCTTGCTTTGTCAGAGCACTCCCGACAAGTGGAAGACCTTGACTCTGGGCCAGCATTTCAGTCCTAGCCCTGTAGTTTCCTTCAGGCTGCTGCCATCTGTGTTGAATCAAATAAATGGAAGACTGGGGTTATAGGTAGGAAGTTCTGCTTATAAAGTGAGGTGAGAGGTCTGTGGCTATGGATTCCAGTGTTTAAGAAGAAAAGGCATCTTTGAGATGAGGAGAAGGAACAAGGGAAATAACAGTGTAGAGCACATTCGTAGCATGAACAAGACTCTGGGCTGGATTCAGAGCATCAAAAAAAAGGAAAACAGAAGAGGAGTGTTTGTTTTGTTTGATTGCTGCCCTATAAATTAAGTCAGATAATAAGTGAGTTATTCAGTGATTTTAGCATTAATTGCCATGCCTTGTCCTAGATCTTATGTGAGGTACTTCCTACCTGCTCTATTTAATCTTCTTTCTGGCCCCTCATTCTGGAATGAGGTGGATAGCCAGTGCCTAATAGCTCTAGGATTGGCCCCATGGGCCCTGGGCTCCTGGCTACAGTCTTTACATCCAGCCCCTGCAGGGTCACATGATGGGGACTAATCCAGGAATAACTCATCCCTAATGTGTAGTCAAGTGAGTAGTGGAGCTAAATATCAAAGCTTTAATAATTGATGTGTTGAAAGTGACAGTTGTTTTGGTTTTTTAATCTCCCATAGAAAAAAATGGAATGTTCAGTGTCCTGTGATGGTCATGTTGGAAAGGAATTCTTTCTTAGGTATAATTTTGTCTGACCCTTCATGTTTAAAGTATTTTTGATGTTCCAAAATAGTAGTGAGATTATTTAAAATGGTTGCATGAGGTGCCACCATGGCAGTGAAAGCGTGGAGCAGCCATGCCAGATAAGTGATCCACAGAACAGAAATCCATGTGCCCAGGGTCCTTCCTGCACTGGCACCCTCTGTGGAATGTGACCACAAACCTCCCAAACCCGGGAAAGCCAGAGCAGTGTCTGTCATAGTAGTTGGCAGCCTTGAGGGGAAACTGCTGGGGAACTGTGGTTAGCACAGTTATTCCTTCTGGAAATGTATATTAAGTACCTTTCATGCTCCAGGCACTGGCAATACAGCAGTGACACAGGGAGGAGTACCCACTGCCTTGTGCCTCTTATCAAGACTCAGTTCAGCCCTCTTGTGGGAGCCCCCAGCTGTCTTTCCTCTCCCCGTTTGCCCTTCTTCTTCACATACTACGCACACATTTCATGTGGTACAGCTGTGCTGTCTGCATAAGGCTGCCTCTGACTAGACAGTGACCTCTAAAGGAGCCACAGAGTTTGCTGTATTGTTTGATCTTCAGCTCCCAGCATAGTGCCTGGCACATAGTGACACTGAATAATAGTGACTCATGGCTGAATATCTCAATAAGGGACTCAGTGAGTGCAGCTGAAGCCCAAACCCAGTTTCTAACGACCACTGGACAGAGTACTTCATGAAAGAGTGGGTGCTTTCGCAACCATTGAGTGTGTGTCAGAGAAACTGGACAAGAAAGAAGCAAACTTTAGGATTGACTTGTGAGCCCTGGGAGCTCCGCAGCACAAGAATGAGGTAGCTGGAGAATCACAACAGAGCAGATTTAATTCCCAGTAGTTGTTGCATCCAAAGAGGGAAGTGGCCTTTTCAATCAATCAATCAATCAATCAATCAATCAATCAATAAATAAGAGTAAATTTTATTTACTATTATTAGTGCTATGTGTGCACCTATCCATGCCATATCATGCATGTGAAAATCAGAGGACAGTGTTATGTCAGTTCTTTTCCTTCGATCTTCACATAGATCCAGTGATCCAGCTCAGGTTGCTGTAGGCTTGCATGGCAAATACCTTTACCTGCTGAGCCATCTCATTTTCTTGAAAAGTATTTTCTTTTTTGAAGATTCAGATAGCTGTTGAAAGAGCAGCTCTAGTGTATCTAACTTGGAATCTAAAATAAAGGAGACACAGATATTGTCCTCAGAATTTAACAGGGGACAGATAGGCAAATGTGTCACTGGATCAAAAATAACAATTTATTTATGTATTGTTTGTTTGTTTATTGGAAATTTGAACTTGGGCATGTGGTACACACTTTTAATTCTAGCACTCAGGTGGTAGAGGCAGGCAAATCTCTGAGATCTGATCTGCATAGTGAGTTTCAGGCCAGCCAGAGCTATCACAAGCTAGCCAATTAGACACCCTCTCTCTATAGAACTCTTAGTGTCTTGTTAGGATGTAAGGAATGGTTTTTCTGTTTCGAAACAGTTTTTCTGTTTCTTTGGTGCAATTGTTTTTGACATGTTATATATGTTTAAAGGATTGATGGTGTCCCAAATAATCACAGTGAGATTTCTTTAGGGTGCTTCTTAGTGGGCAGCAGATGCTCAGTTAATATCTCTTGGACCTGTCTGCCGTTCACATTTACGTCTCCATCTACTAGTGTAGTCAGCCGTTGCAAAGTGAGCAGCATGTGTTTGAGTAAGGAAGATAGGAAGGTGGAGGGAGGGGACAGTATAGATCAGAAATGGGTTTCATGTGTGGAACTTATTCTCTGAGACATGAGAGGCAAGGCTGAAATCAGAGACCAGTTAGTGACTACAGTGGAGGCATGGACTGAGAAATACTTGCTTTAGGTAGTAGCAGTGGGTGCTGAGCAGGGCACAGTGGTATAGTCCAGTGACCTCCTCTGTAGGGACAGTGACCCTCCCTCTCAAGAAAGAAAAAGAGGGTGCTCAATTCCTAGCCCTACAAGATCTTGGTACCACTTACTTTTTTGCAATCCATCTTTCTTGCTGTAATTCTTTCATTAGCCATCTGCAGACACAGACTCTCCTCTTGTCTCTCTTGCAGGGGTCTGTGCAGCTGAGCATGGGCTGGTACTGCACAGGCCCCTTTGGGCCTCAGTGCCTGTTCATCCCTGGCTGAGTTCTTCTGCCCCAGTGCCCAGGCTTAGTTCTTTGTGAAGACTCACCCCTTCACTTCCCTTTGTCTGCACGCCTGACTCATGTTCTCACACTTTCTTATATGTAATCAAGGTTTATTCAATCAACACATCTATATTGATTGAGTGGCCGCTAAATGCTAGGCCCTGTGCTACCCTCATGGGCTTAGTAGAGAAAGAGAGACAGTAAGAAGGTTATTGGGGAAAGTGCTATAAAGTGACATTTATGGAGACTAACTGGTGTCAGGGGAGGTCTGTCTATGGTGGTGACAATTAAGCAGAGATGTGAAAGATGAGGAGGCAGCTGTTTGAGAGCTATGGGGCAAACACAGAGTAGAAGCAACTACATCACCCAAAGGCTGCAGGCCCACAAGGTGCTTAAGGTGTTCTGGAGGTTGAAAAGAAACTGCTAGCACCAGAACCTGTTGAACTAGAAAAGTGATTTGAAGTGACAGTGGAAAGGCAAACTGGGACCTCAGTTGAGGGGTGGGAGTTCCTGGACAGTGGGAGAGTGCCGCTAGAGTCTCCAAGAGCTTAAAACACATGGCTGTTGGAGGAAGCTTCAAGTGAAGTGGTGGCTGGGACCAGAACGATACCAGGGGAGGGAGGGATAGGAACTGATGTGAGGTAGACTTGGATGGGGGCACACAGATGGAGTGGGTAGCTAATAAAGGGAAAGTGGAATCAGAGATCAGCTCTGGATCTCTTGTAGCCTACCTGGGGGGGGAATATTGGATCCATTTAGTAAAATGAGGAAGACAGACCTGAGCCCACATGTGTGCAGAGACAGGAACACATCTGACTCTAGAACAGAACGACAGAAAAAAAAAAAAAAAAAGCAGTTTGTAACATTCATTTTTTTCTCTAATATTTCTTTCAGATATCCCCTTTCTACAGGATGTAATTTTTTCTTAAATAAACAGACTATCTCCAAAGGCATCTGCCAGCCATCTCATTAGTTACACATCATGAGAAACAAATTTGGGAGTCCTGGACTAGGGTCCTCAGGATACAAGTGACCTAGGCAGATGGTGGAATGGAGGCTCATAAAATAAGAGTAGTCATGGAACAGTCACAGGCGTCTCCCGCTTGTAGATGCTTGTGAGCATGAGCAGCCTCAGTGGCCTACACACATAGTTAGCAGCTGCACTAAAGGAGACAAAGGTAGTGGGGGAGGGGCTGCAGCGGCTTCTAGCAGTGAAGGAGCAAGGACAGGAATACCTTTTAGATGGTACCAAGGCAGTGTTCTCCTTACCCTAGCAGTGATGTTCCTCTGCGCTAGTCAACTCCTCCTCACCCTTATGAAATGTCTAAGACAGTTTACTTAGAAATGGCTTCTTTTGGCTTCCAATTTTGGAAGTTCCAGTATAGGATTGACTGAGGCAGTACATAGGCAGGAGTATATGGCAAAGCAAACCTTTCATACCACATGGGAGAGAGTCAGGGTAAGTGACCCACAGCCTCTTGTAAGGGCGCATCTCCAGTGAATTGGGGACTTCTCACTGGGTTCCACCTTTTAGAAGTCCCACCTCCCTCCCAACACTGGAGGCATTCAACACTCAAAATGAAGCCCTTTCCTTTGCTGCCCAGAACCACCGTAGTAGCACCACAGAAGCACACATACCTCTGAAAAACCATAACTTGGCAGGAAAACACTTGGGATTTTGTTTTTCAGTACTATTTCATAGGGGAGATAGCTCACTTGGTAACTTGAGTTTGATCTCCAGAACCCTTGTAATAAAAGTTAGAAATGAGCTGGATGGTGGTAGTGCACACTTTGAATCCCAGCAGTTGGAAGACAGAAGCAGGTGGATCTCTGTGAATTGGAGGCTAGCCTAGTCTACAGAGCGAGTTCCAGAATAGCCAGGGCTACACAAAGAAATCCTGTCTCAAAGAAAAATCAACAGGGATGATAGTGTGTTCTTATAACTTTATCACTAGGAAGGCAGAGACAGGTAGCTTCCCCAGGGCTTGTTTCCTAGCCAGCCTAGGCTATTTGATAAGTTCCTGACTATTTTTTAAATCCAGTGAGATAGCCTATTAAAAAAAAAAAAAAGTGGGTAGCGTATAAGGAATGATACTGGCTTCCATAGACACACACTGTAGCAATAAGAGCAAATTTAAAAAGAGGTGAGGTGGGTTAGGGTTAGGGTTAATATTTTTGACCAAAAAATATTAAGCTGATAGAAGCGTTTTCAATACTACCCTTCCTTTCCCTTGTGTTGTCCAGGTGAAAGGTGACCAAGGTGGAAGAAAGACCCCTGGCTCTTCTCTCTGACTCCTGACTTCTAAAAGCATGGCACAGCAGTGCTCCTCAAATGGCTCTATGGTGTGGAAACCCTTTAGAGAAAGCAAGCTGGGCTGATGTATTTCATTATCAGAACAGTGCATGGAGCATATTTCAAGACAGGTCAACTATAGTTACACCTCAGACACTGAGCCTGTCTTGTACTAAAGCATACTACTACCTAGTCAGGACAGATGCTTAGAATAGAAGGGATAGGTACTGGCTGGTGCACTTCCAGAACACCCAAGTTTGGTTCCCAGAATCCATATGGAATAACTCACAACTGCCTCTAACTCCAGCTCCAAGGGACCTAGTGTTCTCTTACTCCATTGTGACATCCCCTCACACAAATACACACACATGAATAAAACATAAAAGTCTACTTTTTGGTTCTGGTTTTAGTTACCAAATACATGTGCACTTTCCTCTTTAAAAATCCTTTGAAATTTCTAGTATGTAACCTTGTAGAGACATTAGGTTCTACAGTCAGAAGTGAGCTGTTTGTTGGAGTTTATAATGGAATTCTGGTTGACTCTAAAGATGATCTATTCATGAATGAGGTTCTACAGGTATAGCATTAAAAAATCTTTTATAGAGATTAACCATTTAGAAACTGATGGGGAAAGTAATAGCAGTGTCTCTGAAGAATTGTGATACAAATACTTAAAGCAAAGATTGTGAGGATGGATATGGACTTAATTGCCTTATTTTAAGTGGAGGCCAGCTATTTTTATGTATGCCTACAAGTAGACTGTTTCAAAATTCCTTCTTAAAAACAAGGCATTTATTATAAAGAATTCCAGGGCTTAGCTACAAAAACTAACTCCTGACCACCTCTGCTGTTGTCAGTCCATGAGCTTATGTGGCAGAGTGTGATGGCAGTGATGCCCACAGATGTGTTTCACTTGTAGGCCTAGTCTACTGCTACCCATTTGCCCTTCCTCTGCACGAGCAAGGTAACTGGATGATAAAGCCAAAGGCTGGAGAGGTCACTGCAATGCAGACTTCTCTCAGAGACCACAGACCCCACACAAGCAGTCATGGTACCCAGGAGAGGTGCTAGAGCACTAATGGTTCTTTCCATTGTTCCTTTCCAGGGCCCCTGAGATCATCCTTGGTTTGCCATTCTGTGAGGCAATTGACATGTGGTCCCTCGGTTGTGTCATTGCTGAGCTGTTTCTGGGCTGGCCGTTATATCCGGGAGCTTCCGAGTATGATCAGGTAGATATGGGTGACACAGGAATTCACTGTGTGACTTCATTCTCCATCCAGAAAACCCTGGATTACGTCATTTCACTTAGAACCTGGCCTATGATATTCTTATGGGCTGACTCACACTGTCTGTCTTGTCTGGCTTCCTCTTATCCCATCCCCCCCCCCCGTGTGTTTCTTTATTCCTTTTTACTTCTCTCCCTCTAAAACTAATAATTCCATTTTTCTCAAAGCCACTAGAGCCATCAGTATACCATATGTACAGTGACAGGAAAAGCCCTGACCTCTTTCTCATCTTTTCTTGCAGATTCGGTATATTTCACAAACACAGGGTTTGCCAGCTGAATATTTATTAAGTGCAGGGACAAAGACAACTAGGTTTTTCAACCGTGACACAGACTCTCCGTATCCTTTGTGGAGGCTAAAGGTAGGAAAACACCCCTCCTTTCCACACTGCTGGCCCAATAGTGAAGGAAGAAGGAAAGACAAAAATGTTTTCAAATTGATAGCTTTAATTTGGCCAGCAAGATGGGGATGTAGGATACAGTTGTGAATACAAGGTGTGGCTGGATCTAAATGTTTGAAAACACACGTTCCTTTAGTCTACTGCTGCCTGAGAGGCTGTATTCTATGGGAAGACTGCTGAATTTCTGGGATTTGATCTTTGATGACTCATTTGTGCTACGTAGATGAAGCAGTGATATCTTGCCCTTTGAGGAGCTCACTGTCCATGGCAGGGGATAGGACCAATGTCCCAAGCTCTGGGCTACAAATGGAGTATCTTTCTCCTAGGAGGAAAGAATGTGGGAAACAATAGTGATCCAAGTGAGCCAAAAAAAAAAAAGGCTAGAACAGGGCCAAGGCAGGGAAGAACATTTGTGCTGGGCCCTATAGGGTACAGAGGGATTTTCACAGACAATGAGAACAGCCTAAGCAATGTTTCAAGCCACTGGGAAGAGGGCAGATTTGATTCATCCAGATCCATGTAGTACTCTGCTGAATACCGTAAACTCTTGGTGACTTTACTTTAATGGAAACAAATTTTGCTTCTACTTTAACCTATGTCTTGTGATTAAAATTAACATACTTTTCCTGGGAAGGAGAAAGTGATAAAGACCTTAAATATGTTGTATGTTCATTTTTTTGCGTTAGGTTGACTTTTAGTAGGTTTGGTTTTGAAGAATCCCAACCAAATTCTCTTACAGTTTAAAGACAATACATACTTTTAGAAAGTTGGGATCTGTAAGTTAAGCAGACTCTTAGGCTATAAGTAGAGCACCTGACATTTGTTAATTATGAAACTGATTGTAAAGGTCTGGTCCAGTAAGAAGTTTGAGGCTAAAGAAGAAGAGCCCAGGTCTGGGGTAGGTGGTAGCTATTTCTTTGTTTTACCAGGAAACTCATTCTTTGTGTTCAGCTGCTCCTAAGGGTTTTAGCTGCTTCAAGTGTGCGAGCCTACTGCCAGAATTAATTGCCTTAGATTCATGGATACATTCAAAACCCCATGAAAAGTAGCAGCAGTAGTTTTCCAGCCAATGGCATAAAGGATTGTTAAAGTAAAATAGAATTTTAAAGTATGTCAGAAAGAACTCTAGTCTTCCACAATGCTTATGGAAAGCTGCAAAGGGATAAGGGTGTGGCTCTTGTGCTCTCTTTAGACCCTTTGGTAGCTGTATCAGAGTAGGGAGGAAGATGAACTAGTGAGATGGATAGAAAAAGGACACTTTTAGAAAAATGATAGTCTCCTCTATACTATACAAGGGGAGAATAGACCCTGGGGCAAACGGTAACTCAAGGCTAAGAGATGCCATCTTACCAAGTTTTGCCTTTCCCAATAGACACCAGATGACCATGAAGCAGAGACAGGAATTAAGTCAAAAGAAGCAAGAAAGTATATTTTCAACTGTTTGGATGATATGGCCCAGGTAAGCTCTGTGGATGAGTATGTGGTATAGCACTTTAAAAAAACACCTGCAGGGCAGAGCTTGATGCTACATGTGTTTAATGCCAACACTCAGTCACTTTTAGGCTGGCCTAGTGTACATAGCCTTAGCTATCTTGGAATGCACTGAGTAGAGAGACCCTGTCTTACAAAACAAAAATAAGTAAATAAAGACCCACCAGCAGTGAGATTTATTCAAGAGTGGTAGGGAGTAAGAAGCCTCCACTACCCTACTGTACTCATTGACCAGACTTAGTATATTTATAAAAAGCCATTTGGTTCGTGAAACCAACTCCTTAAAAAAATAGCTCCATTACGTAGATGTAGCAGTCCACAGCCAACCACTGGGCCAAGCTGCCGAAGTCTTGGAAGTCCTGTTGAAGAGAGAGAGGGAGAATTGTATGAGCTGGAAGGGTGGGGAAAAGTCAAGGTCATGACAGGGGAACCCACAGAGACAGCTCACCTGAGCTTGTGACCAACAGCTAGGGAGCCTGCATGGGACCATCCTAGTCCCTCTGCATGTGTGTAACAGTTGTGTAGCTTGGTCTGTTTGTGCGACCCCTAGCAGTGGGACCAGGACCTGTCCCTGGTGCTTGTTCTGGCTTTTGAGAATCCAATCCCCATGCTGGGTCGCCTCACCGAACCTTGAAACAGGGGAAGGAGCTTGGTCTTGCCTGAACTTGGTGTGCCACACTTTGTTGACTCCCATGGGAGGCCTGCCCCTCTCTGAATGGAAATGGGAGGTGAGGTTAAGAAGGGAGGCGAAACTGTGGTTGGTATATAAGATAAATGAAAGAATTTAATTTTTTTTTTAAAAAAAAAAGGAAGGAGAAACACCAGCCCTGTGGAATTGCTTCTTGTTTGTAAGGCAGTGGCCATCCTTCCTAATGTTTTCTTCTGTGGTGCAAAAAGACCTTGCATGTGCTATTCAGGCATTCACTGCTGAGCTGACAAGTCCAGCCCATTGCTATATTGGAGTTGATGACCATGGATCAGTGTGTCAGTTTACTCAGGCCTTTATAACAAGATAGAGTGAATTGGAGGGCTTAAGACAGTACGTGTGTATTCCCTCACACTTCTGGAGGCTAAAAGTGTGTGGTGCCAACTTCATCAGAGCCACTAGTGAGCACCATCCTACGTCTGTCTGTCTTCTCACGGTTCCTTGCTTGCAACTGCTTCACTCTAACCCCAGCCTCACCCTCCACCTGACTGTTACCCTGCGTCATCTCGGTCAGGTCTCTTCTCTTATAAAGCACTGGTTATTGGATTTAGGACCATCCTAATCCAATATGGCCTCATCTTTACTTGATTATAACTGCAAAGACCCTATTTCCAAACAAGAGCACAGTATTGCTTCCACAGATTAGGACTGACTCCAGTTCAGACCTCCACACTCAATGCTGTCAGCTCACGAGCAGAGACTTTTTTTACTCGCTACAGACTTTTTCTTACCTTTGTATCAGAAAATTTCAGATCTTGGGAATATTTTTAACTGAAGACTAGTCTAAACTCAGAGCAACCTAGAGTGAATTTTCCTTAAAATGCTGAGAAATAAAGCTGTAGCCCAATAAACACTTAGCACACCTCTTAGCAAAGATAAGTGTAACCAGAACTCCTGATTCTGAGTAAAGTACACTTGTCAGTTCATTACTAGCTTAAGTAGTATGTGAAAACTGAAATTGCTTTTCAGAGCCCCTCTAGAAAGCACCACAAAGCAAGCCTTTTAAAGGTCTTGCTAGTAAAGACCTGCCTGCCATTGGGAGAAAAGTCCTGTGTTCAGGTACACTGCCTTCCTTAGCCAGAGGTAACTGCAGGGAACACAGGAACTGAAATTATTCTGGACCCCATTCAGGGAGCTGTGGGAAGGGTGACGTAATGAAGATGAAGGAATAGGGAACCCGGGCTCTTCTTTTCCACTCCAGAGGCTGAACAAACTTACTTCTATCTTCTACTGCTTTGTCTTAGAACTTTTGAGGGTATGTATGTGTATTTCTTTGTTGTCGTTTGATCAAAGTAAAATACGTATAGCATAAAGTTTCTCACCTTAGCCTTTTTAAAACAAAATTTAAGTATTAAGTACATCACACTGTTATGCAAGAAGCCTCCAGAACTCTTCATCCTGTGGTTATTTTTAATAAGGTGTGATAAAAATCTGCATTTTGATTGATCAATTAAAACAGGAGCAGTTTTGCGCCTTGTCCCCGGGATATATTTACAGGTATCAACCATGATGACTTCTTTCTGATCCCACCCCTACCTGGTGCCGGATTGCCTCAGCCTTTCTTTTCTTAAAGTATAAGCAGCTATGACCTGGGGACAGTTTCCCCTCTGGCAACTAGGATGAGAGGCTTGAAATTCGAGGAGGTTACAGGATGTATTGTGTGCCTCTTACTCCCCTGTCCCTGCCTGCTTCCAGGTGAACATGACCACAGATTTGGAAGGGAGTGACATGTTGGTAGAGAAGGCAGACCGACGAGAATTCATTGATCTGTTAAAGAAGATGCTGACCATAGATGCTGATAAGAGGATCACTCCCATCGAAACTCTGAACCACCCCTTTGTCACAATGACACACCTGCTCGATTTTCCCCATAGTACACAGTAAGTCTTCCATTTGATCCTTTGTATCGGGGCAGCATTTTAGAGGCTCGGATAATAAATACTTGAGGCCTCATAGCCTTCTGGTTTCCACTGCTGTGATACAGTTCTGTTACAGTTGAAAGCCACTGTGATACATCACATAAGCAGAGTTGGGGGTCTGCATTCCAAGAAGGCACTTAGAAAACTCATAAGGGCTAGATTGGGCCCAAGACTACAGTTGTACCAAAGAGGAGGGAACATGGGAGACCTTGGGCCAGATGAACCCAGATGTCAGTGCTCAAAGGAAGTGGGGAAAAGAATAGTGCTCTAGAGCAGTCTAGCACCAGTACCAAGAGTAGCCCAGACTGCCCTGCAGGGAGCCAGTTTACCTGGACTGTTTCCCTGCCCTGCGATGGCTATAGCAGGTGCCGGGGCACAGTGAGTAGCAGAGCAGACTGGGTACCTGCCCACTGAGCTGTGCTCTCCAGAGAGGAAGGTGTAAAACAATGGCTGTTACCAAGAAAGGAAGGAGGGGGGAAGAGTCAGAATAACAAGGATCTGACTCAGCAGGCCAGAGGACCCAAGAATGGACCCTCTGAAGGGTGAGGAAGAAGATGGGTGGGAACACTCAGGGCATTACCTGTGTGATCTCTCCAGCATGAGTGAATTAGACATAGGGATAGTGGATAGCATGCCAAGACCACAGAAGTAAGCTAGAGCAAGCCATGCTCAAGGGAGATTTTGTCTTTTAGCAAAAGCCTGGTGCAACTCATTAAGACTTAGAAGTAGATGAATGGCTGGTTAGATTTGTATTGAAAACAGACCTAACTGCTGTCATATCAGTAATCTAGAAAAAAAAAGTCTGTAAGATCTTGCAACTGAGGGTGTGCTAACTTAGTAACAGCCATATAAGCGAGAGGAGAGAAGTAGATGGCAACCTTACAAGAAGGGAGGCTGCGAAGGGGAGAAGAAACGGAGTGTCAGGAGGAACCAAATACCAATGGAAGAATCTGCTCACAAGTGAGAGGTTCAAGGAAGAAGAGACTTCTGACCAGATTCTTCTGAGTGCGTGTTTAAGCCGGTGGAGAGGTGCACCCTGTCACTAAAAGATGGCAAGAGAGAGGTGTGAGTGTCCACAGATGCACTGGATAGCAGAGGAAAGTTGAAGGAGTTCCTGCCACACAGAGTTTGCCTCAGAAATAGATGATGAATGATGGCTTTAAAATTGCAGGGTGTTCTGATGACCGTGCCTGGAGAGATGGCTTAGGGGTACAGCCTTAGCCACACAGAAGGGAGGGCTTGGGTTGGAATCTCCAGCATTCACATAGGCCAGGTGGCCTGCCTATAATCACAGAGCTCAAGAGGTGAAGACAGAAGACCGCAGGCAAGCTGGCTAGCTAGACTACTTGAAGGGGATCTAGAAAGAGATCTCGATGCTTAAGAACCCTTGTGTTTTTTAGATGACCTGGGTTTAAGTCCCTACACCCACATGATAGCTGATAATTGTAACTTTTGTCTCAGAGGATCCAGTGCCCTCTTCTGATCTCCCCAGGCACCAAGCAAGCATACAGTGCACAGACAAACACATAGCAGAACTCCTATGCACATAAAATATTTTTTAATTAAAAAAAAAAAAAAGACATTTGAGGGCTAGAAAGGTGGCTGAACAATTAAGACCATTTACTGCTCTTACAAAGGACCTGGGCTCAGCTCCCAGCATCCACACCAGGTACCTCACAACCATCTGAAACTCCAGCTCCAGGGGGTCCAATGTCCTATGGCCTTCTTTGGCACACACATTGTACATATAAATTCATGCATACATACACACATACATATAAATAAAAGTAAATAAATCTTTTTAAGACTAAAAAGAGAAAGGATATTGTATCAACCACTGGCCTTCAAATATACACACATGCAAAAAAGAATGTTAAGAAAGACAGAGAAATTACAGAAGAGAGAGGAAGGGGGAGGGGAGAGAGACAGAGTGAGCTGGTCCAGGTAACTGGAGCAGAAAGTGACAGCAAACTAATTAGAGAAAGATAGGAGGAAGCTGAGTATGGCAGAATCCATCTGTAATCCTAGCATTTGGAAGGCTGAGGGAGAGGGAAGGAAGTGGGAAGAGCTTTGAACATTTGAGTCTGAGCATGAGTTGATGTTATTAGTGACCTTCGCACTCGAAGGCTTAGAGAAAACAGCAGAGTTCGTCCAGGTTCAACTACTGCCAGGCTCTTAAGAGAAAAGGACAAACTGATGAGAAAGTTGATGCTGGTGATAGAGTAATTATAATTCCAAATGGAAGCTACCGAGAGTTCATCTGAGGGAAAAGAAATTCACTAGGTCCTAATGAATTATGCCCTCTAGTCAGCTCTAAAGATATTTCTGATAATAGTTTCAGTTAAATGCACCAGACGGGTAGAGAATGGGCCAAGGAGACAGGATGCTTGAGCCTGACACTTAAGAAATAGTCCAGGACTGACAGCCCAAGGAAGGGGTGATGAGGTTGGAAACTAGGTTCTGAGGTAGGAAGTGTACATGTTTGACAGGTTATCAGTTTGGCTACTGAAGAATTCCTGGGCAGTCATAAAATAGCTTAGAGAGGAGACCACACTGGTGGCAGAGGTCTCCATGGATGAGAACAAAGGAAAGGAGGTGTTTTGTGAATGGAAAATGGGCTGTGGAACCCTGAGGTACTTGGGACATGAAAGCACAGACATTTCTGTAGGGAAAGTAGGGTGCTCCAGAAAGCTGCAGTTCTCACAGGTCCTAAGAACTACTGGGAGTACTGCCTGGAGACAGTTGTTTGCAGACCATAGTCAGCAATGCTATGACCAAATTAGACTGGACTGTCTCCAGGCCGGAACAACCTTTCCTAGCCTAATAAATGGGCTGCAACCACCACAAAGTGTATCTTCTTTGTCAGTTCTTTTCCATAGAAGTCAGTGAAGTAAGTCAACTTGCACTGCAAGAACCAGACAGTATCTCTTTAATTCAGGGCACATTGGAACAGCCAAGTGTAAAGAAGGACTCTGCACCCAGCCCTTCCAAACTCAAATTATAACATCTGTGCTATTTCTCAATAGCAAGAGGCAGTTAAGGACATTCCAGTCTGTCTCACAAGAAGAAAGGCAAATCCCCACAAAGCCAGCCTTTCTTTAGAAAGAAAGAGAAATGATAGAAAAACAGTGAGATGGGGGATCAGGGAGGCAGACGCTCTTCAGAGAGCTCCTATTGGCCATCTGCAGTAAGTCAGTGAAAGAAGCAGTCACCCCAAAAAACTTGGTTCTTAGAGGAGCAGGCCCTGTTCTTTGTGTTCAGTAAGGAAGCATTCATAGAATTGCACGGAGGAGCAGTGGTGATTTAGAACTTAGAAGGTCCATCTAAAATAGGAAAGGCAGGCCATCCCTAAGCCTACCTGAGAGTGGGCGAATCTTTGTGGATTCCCAGAAGACCATAAGGAACTCTAGAGTGGGAACAAGCTTGCAGGCCTACCTGCCCTACTGTGGCCCCACCCTTGGGGCTGGGCCCAAAGCTGCTCCTCCTAACATAAGGTTTGCAGGTGAAAGTGAGACCCTTGTTTCTCTACATCCAGGTTCTAGTGTAAACATTTGTAAAAGCCAGTCTTCTTCTAAACTAACCAAAGTAGAAGTACCTGTCTCATCCTAACAGTCAAACTCAACCCACTGAACTGAGAAAACTCTAGAGTCTGGCGACTATACATTGAACCATCACAAAAATCACTGGATGCTTTAAATTCCAAACAGAATGCTTCCAGCATCGTTTTATTGTCTTCTGCTCAATGTGAAAGCACTCGGCAGTATACTAGGTACTTCACTCACCAGAAGCTATGGGCCGGCATAGTGGTGTTTACCAGTGAATGTTTTCTGTTCTCTCTAGGACCATCTGTTTGTTTACTATGCATTGTGTGTCTTTAAATTAGAAAGAAGTAGGAATATCTAGACCATTGTCTATGTTCAATTTCTGAAATTTGGGATGTATCTTTCTTGGAAATTATATTCTGGGGTAGCCTATGAACAAACACCTACTTAGTCCAAAACAGAGCATACTTGTAGTATACAGCAATTTCTACTACTTTTGAAGTAGTAGAAAACTATCACCTTGTTTACTTTCACTTATCACAATAGACATTTTAAATTGTAGATTAAGTGAGGCTTTATCTTGAATATTAGCACTTGAGGAAAACTGAGCTCCGAAGCAGAGTGTGAGGGGCAGGGCAGTAACTGATGGAACACAGTGGGTGCTTAGGAGTGGAAGTGGCCGGCCACCTGGACTCCTTAAATCCTTTTGTACTTAGGCTTTCGGTTTGTATTCACCAAGACAAGGCAAGAAGAAAGGGGTGGGGAGAATTCTGTTTCATGTAACTAGACAAGAATTACCCCCCAAAAAAGTCAGGATTAAGGAAGTTAGGAACTTATATTTAAGAGAGAGGTAGGGTAGGGGTGAATTGCCAGTTAGTAATCTATCCAGCAAATTATCTGTCCTAAACCTTTGGCTTTACTTTCAAAATTGAGACAATGATCATATTCTGTCTTGTGGATGGTGTAAGACTGAAGGGAGACTGCAAACACATACCACTGCTGTCGGTGAAAACTAGTAATCCTTGTCATTGCTGTCCTTGCTTGACAGCTTCAGTGAGGTGTATAGGAGAATTATCTGGCTGACCTCTAGATGGTGCTACTAGACCAGGGTCACTAGAGTGGGGGTGGGGGACAATGACACAAGGAGGTTGGAGCAGCCCCTTAATACCTTGGTGGAAGGTCATCTTGCTGAGTGAGAATGAGCAGTGAGATGAGAGGAACATACAATGAAGCATGTTTGTGCTGTGGAGGACAGGACAGGGGATTCTCTCACAGTGCTGATGTGGAGGACAGGACAGGGGATTCTCTCTCAGTGCTGATGTGGAGAACAGGACAGGACATCCTCTCACAGTGCTGATGTGGAGAACAGGACAGGGGATTCTCTCACAGTGCTGA
>PVIH01017588.1:0-41276 GCA_004025045.1 Sigmodon hispidus
CGGGGGGGGGGGGGGGTGTCATTTGCAGGGGGAGCTGGACCCGGTGGCTGAGAGCTCGGAGGAGGTGGAGGTCACCAATGGAAGTTTCGAGGCCAAACCTGAGCTGCTTCAGGAACATCCTGGTTCTGACGTGCGGAGCCCAGGGAGCCGGTAGGACGAATTTAGTGCGCACCTCCTGTTCCAGCAGGTGCCTCTCACCCAGCTGCTCCTCAGCCCTCAGGCCTCCTCCATCGTCACCCTTCCCTTCTCAACCACACAGCTCATTGTCTGCTCACCCTCCCCAGGGACCCTGAGGTCTAGCCACGAAGCCCCTGCCGAGTCTCAGGTGGCTGGGGTTGGTTCTTGGGTTGTCTTCACAGACCTGAGGATGGTTGTAGTGTGGGAGCCCTCGCCTTGAAGCCAGAAGACCCCCAGACCCTGCAGGCAGCCTCCCTAGACAGTGGCCCTGCTGAGACATCGGTACCCAGTGTGTTCGAGACTCTGCAGAGAAGGCTCAACTCCCTGGAAGCCACAGTGGCAGCCTGGCGCCGCCAGTCCTTAAGCTTCCCAAGGCCAGGGGAAGGAGAAGACGGAGACCAAGGAGCACTACGGTCCTTTGATGGTCAGGAGGAAGCTGGGCCTGGACAGCAGGAGGCAGCTCGCCTCATAGAGAGGAATGCCTGGCTGCGGCTGGCCCTGGGCACCCGGGAGGATGAGTTGGTTTGCACCCATGCTTCCCTGAAGGATGCCCAGGCAGAGAAGGAGACTCTGCAGAGACAGGTGAGCTCGGGACTGGAGAGGAAGCAGATCCTGCTTCCAGATCAGACACACATTTATTCATTCAATAAACCCATGTGGAGCAGTGCCAGATAGGCCAGAGAAGTGACCAAGGAAGACAGCCAAAGGGGGTGGGGGGTCTGGAGACCCAGACTGGGGGTCAGGGAGAAGCCAGGCAGGGTGCACCTCATGAGCTCAGTACTCCATAAGATGAGGCGAGACAATCTCAAGTCAGAGGCCACTTGGCCAAGACCAAGGCCATTTTCTTCTGCAGATAGAGTTCAAGGCCAGCCTGGGTTACAGACTCTGTCAAAAAAATTTTTTTTCTGTATTTAAAAAAAAAAAAAAAAAGATTCAGAGTACCTCAGTGGTAGAAGCCTTGCCTACAGTATGTGAAACCTTGGGCACTACACACACACACACACACACACACACACACACACACACACACACACACACACTTATACACTTATACACCTCAAATAATTATGTCTTGGGGTTTCTACAGCTGTGAAAAGCAATTGGGGAGGAAGGTGCTTTTCTTGTCCTTCCATCACTGAGGGAGGCTGGGGTGGGATCCAAGGCAGGAGCCCGGAGGCAGGAGCTGCTCACTGCTCAGCCTGCTTTCTCGTAGAACCACAGCCCAGGGATCCACCACCCACAGTGAGCAGGGCTCTCCCCCACCAATCATCAATCTAGAACACTTCCAGGTCTCTCTGGGGAAGCATTTTCTCAGCTGATTTCCTCTTCCAAGATGACTCCAGCCGGTGCCAAAGTGGCACAAAGCAGCACAAATCTCCTGGGATCGCTGTGGCTGGACTAGAGTTGGGGATGTGGGAGATGGAGGGAGGACAGTTCCGGGTTGAGGGGAACTGGACCGGCTACCGCAGGTGCTCCCTTGCGCCATCTGCTGACTGTGGGAGAACAGTGTGGCAGTGGACCGTAACTGACGGTGGGGGAGGGGACCAGAAACCTGCAGATTATGGTGTCAAACCCGCAGGTGATGGGACAGTCAGACGACAGGATGATCTCAACTTAGCACTAGCTTGGATGAGATAAACAAACATGGTCTCAGGATTTACGTGAAAACAGACTGAGGCAGGGTGCATACAAAGCCCTGCCTAGAGGGGCTGGAGAGATGGCTCAGCGGTTAAGAGCACCGTCTGCTCTTCCAGAGGACCCGGGTTCGATTCCCAGCATCCATGACAGCTAACAAAGCCGCTTCCTGCACTTAGCTTGCAGAGGCCTCTCCCGCCAAAATAAATTGAAATTCTTCTTTGTGAGTTGGTGAACACTTGGATTCCCAGCTACATGGAAGGCTGAACCAGGAAGATGGCTTGAGCTGGGGAGGTCCAAACAACACAGGGAAAAAGAGTCTCCTAAAGATTTCAAAAGGGAAACAGCAGTTAAAAGCAATGACGGCTTTTCCAGGGGACCCGTGTTCAGTTCTCAGCACCCAGTTCACAGCTCACAACTGTTTGTAGCTCCAGTTCGCAGCAACCTGACACTCTTACATAGAGTCTCACACAGACATACATGAAAGCAAAACACCAATGCACATAAAATAATAAAAATAAATAAATCCTTAAAAAAAAAAAAAAAAAAGGAGAGTGTCCACCTCCTGCTAGGAGTTGCACTCCCCAGGTTGGGTGTTGGGTGGCAGATGAGGACTTGTCCCAGGTCACATGGGCTTGGTTGGGTTCCTGATGTTGACAGGACTGTCAGTGTGTGAAGCCACCTGCTTCCCAATCACCGGCAGGTGCAGGAGCTGGAGGAGTCTGTGATGCATCTGGAGGCCTCCCTGCCTGCCCCCCTCCTCAGAGCAGGGCGTACAAACAGCAACTCCAGCAGCTCTGGGGCAGAAGGAGAGCCCTGGGCACCTCAGGTAAGCCTGAAGTCTTTGGGGCTCAGGTCATAATGTCCTCTGCTTTCCAATGTGGGGGGTAAGCTTCAATTTGTGTTTTCTGGGATCCTACAATGTTGTGTGACAACTTTTCCTGGGGGACACTATACACATCAACTCTTCCCAGGCAGCAGAACCTAAACACACCAAAATACAGAAACCACCAAAGTCCAAAGGAAACCAGTGAATTTATTGAGGTTATATATAGGATTATGGATGAGGGGTCACCTACAGGAGCAGAAATGACTGTCAGACAGCTGCATCACCAAAGCCCAGCCCCGCATGGGTGACAGCTCACAGCTGGGAGCCTGGAGCGCAATGCACAGCTCACAGGCAGCTCAGCAGGTTGGACAGTGTCCCTTCCAAGTGACTCAGGCAGCTGGTCTGGTCTCTGGTCTCAAAGGGACTTTCCTTACTCTGGTCTGGAGGGGCCTAGTGAATCTGCTCGGTTTCAGGGACTTCCTGAAGCTATTTGGAGTTATTTACTTTCCCTGAAGGATGGGATGCTTCTATCTCCGAGGAAACTGTTAAGACAAAACATAGTGGCTGAAAAAACCTAAACAGGGCCTGGAGAGACAGCTATTGGTGAGGGGAGCTATCTGCTCTCACAGAGAACCAGGTCCAGTGTTCAGGTCCAGGGTCACACAGCCTACCCCAGGGTCACACAGCCTACCCCAGGGTCACACAGCCTACCCCAGGGTCACGCAGCCTACCCCAGGGTCACACAGCCTGTCCCAGGGTCATACAGCCTACCCCAGGGTCATACAGCCTACCCCAGGGTCACACAGCCTACCCCAGGGTCACACAGCCTACCCCAGGGTCACACAGCCTACCCCAGGGTCACACAGCCTACCTCAGGGATCACACTGCCTACCCCAGGGTCACACAGCCTGCTCCAAGGGTCACCACAGTCACCACAGAGTCACCACAGTCTCCACAGTCACCACAGTCACCACAGTCACCACAGTCTCCACAGTCACCACACAGTCACCACAGTCACCATAGTCACCACACAGTCACCACAGTCTCCACAGTCACCACACAGTCACTCCACTCAGTCTGCCTAGCTCTTAAGGACTTGTGATATAAGGATCCAGAACACTAAATGTATTGAGAACCTGTCTCCAGATAACAAGCCCCCGCTGTCATGCCTGACGAGCTGTGTTCAGTAGAAACAGAATCATGACTCCCACAGGTTGTCCTCTGGTGTCCATCGTGTGTCATTCGGTACGCAGTCATACATCCCACACGTGCACCACATGCTCCCAAAACACAAACAAAGCTGCAGTTGTGCCTCAGTGGTGCAGCAGATATACAACACATTCAAGGCCCTGGTATCACTCCCACCCCCACAAAAAGGAAGATGAGTAAATCAAGTCATGTCTTCCAGCAGGACTCCCCGTCGGCTCACCCCCTTCTTCGATGCCTCCGGAGTGACTCCAGCACCCAGATCTTTGGATGCCTTTCCACACAGCGTGCAGCCCCTGAGATGCACCTCATGGAAGACCAGATAGGGCAGCTCCAGGGGTGAGTGGCTGAGTCACAGCTGCTGAGCTGTCACAGCTGCTGAGCTTTTAAGGGCACCGTGCTTCATGTCACTGGGTTGTGAGCAAAGGGGAGGAAACTGGGCTCTGGCTGATTGGAGCCTCACTCATCTTCCTGTTACTTGCCTTTGGAGGCAGGAGCATTGAGAAGTTGAAGTGCTTCAACCGCCTCCTGCTGGCTGTGCTTCAGGGCTACAAGGGCCGCTGTGAGAGCCTCAGCATGCAGCTGGGCCAGCGGGAGGCTGAGGCCACAGCCCTGCGCCTAGCCCTGCAGTACAGGTCTGTACCAGACACCAGTGATGGCATGGCTGGGGGTCGGGTGGCCCTATGCACAGAGAGACATGGGACCTACAGAAGGCACACTGCCTCACCATGAGGTCTTGTTCTAACCCATAAAGTATGCAGGGTGGGGGGCTGTCTTTCTGTGGTGTGTTGTATATTTATTCAAACCCTGGGGCTGTGTGGTCCAGGCTGGCTTTGAACTCACAGAGCTCTACCTGACTCTTGGGCTGAGTTCTGAAACACTCACATCTTGTCCCACAGCGAGGACTGTGAGGAAGCATATGGGGTGCTGCTTACTCTAAGGACAGCTGGAGCCACCAAGAGTGACCTGCAGGCTGCTGAGAAGGACGCATCTATGCTGCTGGTGGAGAAGTCAGCCACTATGGATGGAGAGACAGCTCAGCCCAGGTACCTGAAGCACAAGAGCCATGCTGGTCCATGGGAGTGGGGGCAGAGCCTGCTGCATATGGGGTTTTAATGTCACTGTCCTAGTCATTGCCCATGGTGGTACTGACTTATTGCACAAGGCCTGACACCACATACGGTGACATAAGGCTTTCATCCTAGCACTCAGGAGGCAGAGTTTGAAGAGTTCAATGCTGTAAGCAAGCCTGGGCTACACATTGAGACCTTGTGTCATATACAAATATACATCACCAAATACACAGAGCACCAAATTGCCTTGCATAGGTCCGTGTTTCAACCTCTAAAGCCGGGGGAAGAGGGATCCGTGAAGAGAAAAATTATTAATTTTTGGTTCATGGCTTCAGAGGTATGAATTCATCATGGCAACAGGAAATAGAGAGCAGAGCTACAGGAAGTGTCTAGGGCATGGTGCAGCCCCAAAGGAAGGAGGCACTGGTGAAGCATTGTGTGAACCTGGAGGGTTCGCAATCCACTGTTCACTGCAATGCCTGTGAGCTCTGTGTCCACTGTGGGCTCCTCACACCACAGAATTAAATCCAAACTCCCCCTGCTGGCCTAATTACCGCCTGGACTCCACCACCTTGTTATGTATCTGAGGATGACCTTGAACTCCCGACCCTCCTGCCTCCCTCTCCTGAGAGCTGGGATATTTATGTGCTGATGGGGGTGGAGCCTCATGCATGCTAGGCAAGCTGTCTATTGACTGAGCTCCAGCATCTGCCATATTATCTTGCCCAGTTGGCACAGGGCTGTGGCGGCTCCTGAAGGCTGTGCCTTGTGTAGTACGGGTCTGCCTCCTGTCTCCTACAGTCCAGAGGGCAGCAGTGTGGACAAGCCTACACCTCAAGAACTGGCTGCTCAGCTCCATGGCTATGTCCAGCATCTCCGGGAACGCTGGGCTCTGCTGAAGATCCCTCCAACACTCGGCCCTGCCCACACAGCCAGGCCCACTATGCCCCACACAGAAGCAACCGTGCAAGCCATCCTGGAGATACAGCCTGGCCCAGCCCTGCCCCAGCTAGAGAAGTCTCAGATTCAGCAGGACCTGGTGGCTACTCGGGTAGGAATGTGATGACCCTATCTCAACACACCCTTGATGTCACTGGAGACCAGAGGCGGCCAGGGTTACTGTTTGGATAGGCAGCTGGTTTCTTATACAAAAGAGAATCAGAGTTGAGGTTTTGAGGGATGCATAGGAGTTTCTCCTGATTAGGTTTTCCATAAGATTCTATAAATTACCTTTGTATTGCTATGATGAAATCCCTGACAGGAACCATTTTAGGAGGGGAGATTTGTTTCGGCTTGGCCGACAGTTCCTGGGTGCAGTCTGTCATGGCAGCCATCAAATGGTGACTGTAGGAGCCTGAGGTAGCTGCTCACACTGCATCAGCATTTAGGAAGCAGAGAGAGAGATGCAGCCCAGAAAATATGGGTCTCCCCACAGCCCTGTTACTCTAATTTAGATACTCCTCACAGACATGTATGTCCACAGGGTCGGATTAATTTTAGGTCTCATCAAATTGACAACCAGGATTAGCCACTGCAAACTGCTTTCCCAACATCCTCTTCCCACAGGAAATGTAGGGCATGAGTTCCTGCGGCTGGGGACAGGGTGGCTCAGTAGTACAACACTTACCTCGAGCAAATGAGAACCCCCTTGCTTCCCACCCGCCCCTTCTATAAAAGAAAAGCAGACCTGGTGGTGATACACACCTGTAATCCAGCCCAGGGAGCTGAGACACCAGCCCTGGTGACAGCGGGTCTCAGAAATGTATAATAAGCAAAAATGTTAAAGATTTGAGAATTGTACTGGAGAGACAGTCAGCGGCTATGAGTGCAGGCTGCTCTCACAGAGGATCACAGCACCCACAGAGCACCCACAGCTCCGGGGGCTTGGATGGCTTCTTCCAACACTGCGAACCCTGGCTGCGGGGAACTGAGTGTAGATCAGGCTGGCCTTGAACTCACAGAGATCACCTGCTCTGCCTTAAGTGCTGAGACTGAGGCCTGAACTGTTTGGTCTGCCTGCCTACCAGCCATAAAATACAATTTAAAAAAAGAAAACAACACCAAAAAAGATGTGAGACCTGAAAAATTCTAGCCGCTTCCACAATGCTGTGCTGCTTTCCTGGTCTCCGCGGGCACTCGCAGCTGATTCCCGGCTCCCTCTCCCCGCAGGACAGTCTGGCGGACCTGGTGCTGCGGCTGCAGCTGGCGCGGCGGGAGAAGCGCGGGCTGGAGCTGCGGGAGGCTGCGCTGCGGGCCCAGGGCCCCGCCCACCTGCTGCTCCTGCAGCAGCTCCGCTGGGAGCGTGCTCACCTGGCGGGCGACTGCAGCAGCGGGGGCAGCAGCGAGGAGCCGAGCAGCGAGGAGGAGGGGGACCAGGAGGAGCGGCTCGGCCTGAGGACCCCGGTGTCATCCCCAGGGGTGCGGTCTTCTAGAAAGGTTTATAAAGAGGGCGAGGGGCGGAGCTGGAGCGATGCGCAGTGGGGAAGCGCACACGCTGCTGTTACCGAGGACCCAGGCTGAATTCCCAGCACCCACAAGGTGTTCACAACCGTATAGCTCTAGAGGATCCAACGCCCCGTCCTGAACTAAGAAGACATGGGCTTGCACCCAAACACAGAAAATGAAAATAAAAATAACAAAACGTAATTAGAAATTAGGAGAGAAGGGTTACTGGAAATCTTGGGGTGCCTCAGGGTCCCTGTGGGGACTCTTGACCTCACTAACGATGTAGTTTAAGAATGTAGCTAACAGGAGCTCAATTCGTTAGAAATGGAAAGGAATCCAATCACAGGGAAGAGGTAGGAAGTGCAGGAGCGAGGGGCCTCAGTGGTTAGTGCTGAGGCCCAGTCACTTAGGGGTGTTCAGTGCAGCGAGGTTCTGGTAGCACCCAAAGAAAACAGAAACCAGCGTGGCCCGCCTGAGTCAGGCTTCCCCACCTCACCGAGACGGTGGCATGTACCCCAGTCTTCACACTCGGACCTGCAGAGTGAAAAGGGAACCCACACCCACAAGCTGTCTTCTGACCTCCACGTGCACACTGTGGCACGAGCGTGTGTGTGTGTGTGTGTGTGTGTGTGTGTGTGTGTGTGTGCACATTAATAGATATAAGTAAATGTAATAATGAAAATAGATCTGGCCAGGTGTGGTGGTGCACGCCTTTAATCTCAGCTCTCGAGAGGCAGAGGCAGGTGGGTCTGTCTCTGGGAGTTCGAGGCCAGCCTGGCCTGTATATTGAGTTCCAGGACAGCCAGGGCCCTACAGAGAAGCCCTGACTTCAAACAAAGCTCTGGCGGGGATCTGGGTGCCTTCCATGTCCAGCCTGGGCTGAACACAGTGCACACGTGTCTCTTCTCCCCTGCCCACCTGCCTTAGGCTCCTTCTGCTCTCTCTGGTGGCCAGACAGGCAAACTGTGGGACTCTGAGACCTTGTCCCAGGAGCTGTCAGCATCCCTCGCCCGGTATGTATCAGGGCCTGGCTGGTTGGGGGTGGTCTGCAGGTGTGCTGGGAGGAGAGGAAGCGGCTTGAGCGTGGCTGGGATGGTCTCTTGCACCCTTGCACCCTTGCAGGGCGGTGGATCTGCAGGCACAGCTGCAGTCCCTGCGGAGGCAGCTGGAACAGGTGGCTCAGAAGGGCCGAACCAGACGTGCTCAGAGTGCGGAGCTGAACCGAGAGCTGTGCAAGGCTCACAGGTGTGACGCGGGCCACCTCAGAAGCGCCCCTGGCCGTCTCTGCAAGCCCACAGCCCATGTCTTTAGTTCAGAATGGCCTGGGCATCAGACCCGGCTCAGCCAGGAATCTGCCCTTCTCCCCTTTGCAGCTCCCTGGTCTTGGCCTTCAGAGGAGCCCACCGGAAGCAGGAAGAGCAACGCCGGAAGTTGGAGCAGCAAGTAGCTCGGATGCAGGCCCAGCAAGCAGAGGAGCTGGCATTGCTGGCTGCCACCGCCAGAGCCCTGGGGAAGACCGGGACTCCCCAGCCAGGCCAGACCTTCCTGTAGGACACAGGCCAAGCTTGCATGTACCATGCCGCTGTGCCAGGCATGTTATAAAGTGTCCTGTCATGGGCTGGAGAGATGGCCCAGTGGTTAGGACCGGGTCCTGCTCTTGCCTAGGGCCTGGGTTCAGTTCTCAACCTAAACAACCACAGTGCCTGTAACATCAGCTAGAGGATCTGTCGCCCTCTTCTGGACTCTACAAGCTCTGCAGTTATTCGCATATAGACCACCCCCTGCACACACACACACACACACACACACACACACACACACACACACACTCAGGGCATTAAAATAAAGTGTCCTGTTGTGACGTTATACCTCCTGTTCTTTGTCCCTGGTGGCCACAGCACCTTATGAGGAGGTGCTGAGTTTAGAGGGAGCGCTGCTGGGGAGGGAGAGAAGGGTGGGGTGGTCATGGGCTGACCTCTGCCCTCCCATCCCAGCAGCCTGTGCTGAGGAGGCCCTGGGTTCCACCTGCAGCACCTCACACAGGGACGCCTGTGCCTACCTGTAATGTCCCACTGAGGCTTCAAGGCTTTCCTTGACTCCACGGAGTTTAAGGCTAGCCTGGGCTACATGGGACAGCATCTAAACTATAAACCAATGAGGGGCCGGGAGAAGACGGTGTGAGACAGAGCACTGGCCGCTGGCTCTTGCAGGGGACCTGGGTCCTGTCCCAGCACCCACAAGGTGATCTGCAACTGCCTGTGACTTCTGGCCTCTGTGGCCATCAGGCACACACATGGCTCCCAGACACAAATGCAAGGAAACCATACATACCTACCCCTAAATATAAAAACACAACATTTAATAAGTAAATAAACCGAAAATGGAGCCGAAGAGGTAGCTTATTGGGTCAAGGTGCTTCCCGCTAAGTGTGGCGATCTGAGTCCAGCTCCCAGACCCCACATAAAGGAGGGAAGAGAATGGACGCCACTCCACATAGAAAACGTGCCGTAAATGCTATTGTTTGTAGTTGGGGGGGGGGAGTTAGAGAGCCGGCTCAGGATTAAGGGTACTTACTGCTCTGGCAGAGGACCAGAGTTCAGTTCCAGCCCCTACCCGTGCCTGGCGGTGCCTCTGCCCTCCTACGGCCCATCCACACACGGGTACACATAATTTAAAATAGTAAAAAGAAACTAAATTTAATGTAGCTATGGTAGAGATCCTCTGAGTGAGACATTGCCTCCCTGTACTTGTGGGGAGCTCGGGGCTCTGGAAAGGGCTCCTGGGGAAGGAGGAACATTGTGCAATAGCAGCTGACTGTTGTATTGGCCACACCCCTTGCTGTGGGGGCCGAGATGGGGGTCTGGTTGGCCCCTCCTGGCTTAAATCCTAGAGCAGGACTAGCCTGGAGGTGGGCCCTGCAGGCCACACCTATGCAGGTGAGCTGCACAGCTGTCTGCCCTCAGGGGACAGTGCCCCGAGCTGGGGCAGACACTGGGGGCTGTGAGGCAGGTCACCTTATTGGTGGGGTGTGTGTGTGGGGGGGTGCTTCTTCCTTCCACTGCCCTCCCTTCCTACGAGTCTCTGGAATTGAGTTCAGGCCCCCAGGCTTGGCAGCAATCACCTTAGCCCATGGAGTCAGAGGCTACGACATTTTAGCCTTCAGCCACCAGATCGTTATCGGTCCAGCCAAGGTCGCCTGTGGGAGTGGGGGCAGGTTCCCAGGCTGCTCCAACAGTGTCTGCCTGTTCCCACGGATGTCCGAGCGGCAGATGGGCCCAGGGTCTTTGTCCCCAGATCCTCGGCAGTCGCAAGGTCAAATGTCGCCTCGGGGCCGCGGGCAGGGGTTATGGGGGCGTGGTGAGGCCTGCCCATCCTCAGTGGAGCCCAAGCCTGAAGATATTAGGGGACAGAACAGGGTTGTGCTCTGGCCCTCACTTCCCCCACCCCAATTCTCCCCCCTTAGTCTCTTAAAATCTGTGTTTGGGCTTCTGTGACTCAGTACTCGGTCTTCTTTATCCCCTAAGCACACCCCACACCCTTTTAATCGCTTCTCTGAGATCCTGCCACCAAGGATTCTACAACAGTCCAGTCTAGGACCCCTGTCTTCACCCCAAATAACCAACTATGAGCCCCAACTATTTTACCTTCCGGGCCCACCCAGGCTTTGTTCCCACCCAAGCACAGCTGGCTCTGATCAGACTCCCTGGAAGTCCTAGCTCGGGTTTAACGCTCATTCTTCTTGCTTTGTGTATTTGGTACCCAGGCATGACTCTCCTGGGCAAGCCCAAGGCACAGGGCTGGCTGCCTTTGGCCAGCAGAAACCTCAACCTCAGTGCAGAGTCATCTGTGCATGGGTGTCACAGGGCTCCCGGGGCAGAAGTCAGAGGGCACAGGGAGTCCCAGCTGCATGCCCCGGTGTGCCATCAGTCCCAGGCCTGCGCAGGAGGCAGAACAGGCCTGGCTGGCACAAGTGTGAGTCGGGGGAAAGGTCAGCCAGCTAACGGGTTAAACGTTAACAGACCTGGACTCAGGCCTCACCTCCCCACCTAGGCCTCAAGCATGAAAGGAGCTTAAGAAATGCTTCCCCTGGAGGAGCCCTGCATAGAAAGGGTGCTTCAGAAATGCTCCTCCGTTCTATAGAACCCGGGTCCAGGGCCGGGGGGCCGGAGGCTCAGGGGCGTGGCAGCAGCTGGGAGGCTCCGGGAGCCGGGGAGACATCTGGGGCCCAGCCGGTCACCGGGCCAGCCCTTTCTATGAAGCTCAGAAAGAAAAGGAAATGAAGGGGGACCCGGGACAACAGCCAGGGGCTGGCACGCCTTCCGGCCGAATCGAGCCACGCAGAGGGCGATGGACGCCCAGCCTCTCCCCGCCCTGGGGGCTGAAAGGCGAGGGGGGGACCCCTTGACCTCACCGCGGAGGCTGCGCTCCCCCCTCCCCAGAATCGGGGCACCAGGTGTTCACCCGAGCAGAGCCTCTGCGCGGGGCGGGGGCGGGACCGGCGGGGACTTTGGGGAAGGGGGTGGCGGGCTCCAGCTGGCAGCCGTGCGGAGCAGTGCGGAGCAATGCGGAGCGCGCGCGTGTGTGTGTGTGTGTGCGGCGGGGGCGTGCCCGGGGCAGATGTCCCCCGGGGGTGCGGCTGCGGGGATGCGCGCCGAGCTCGCCCAGACCCAGGGCAGGGCGCGCAGGGGTTAAAGGCTGCGCGGCCGCGTGGGGGAGGGTCAGCGGCGCGCCCCGCCCCGCCCTCTCGCCGGCCCACGGCTCCGGGCGGCGCGCGGCTACCCCCATGCCCTTATAAGGGCGGCCGTCGCCGGGGCAACGAGCGCCCGCCCCCGGCCGCGCCGCGCGCCCCCGCCCCGCCCCCGCCGGCGCCGATGGAACGCGGGTGTCAGGCCGGCCGCAGCGCGGGGCCGGCGGCGAGCGCCAGGGCGAGGCCGAGGCTCGGGCCAAGGCGCAGGCCCAAGCCGGCCACACGCGCGCTCGGCGGGGAGACGAGCCCCGGGAGGCCGCGGACCGCACTCCCCACTCGGCTCTATCGCCCGGACCTCCGCGATCGCGGCCGGCGGCGCGCGGCGTCCGGGACTCCGGGACTCCGGCGCGCGCTCCCGCCGCCCCTCCCCCCTCGCCGCGCAACTTGCGGCCAAAGTTTCCCCCCCCGGGCTCGGGGACGCGCGCGCGCGCTCGGATGGCGAGCCACTAAGTTGGCCTGGGCGGCGGGGCCGGGCCATGGCCCGTGCGTCCCCACCGGGTCCCCAGGACTCCGGACCACAGGACCCGGGTGCCCCAGACCCGCGCCTCTAGCGCGCCCCCGTCGGCCGCGGGCACGCGTGGGAAAGTTGGCCTGGAACCGGCCCGACCAGTTCCTGCCGGGCGCGCGGACCGGCCGCAGGAAGTTGCTGCAAAACTTTTTTCGGGGGGTGCGACCCGAGCCCCCCGAGCGCGCAGGCTGCATGCGCGCAGGATAGCCGGGTCCCCCTCGGGTCGCTAGGCGTGCCCGGAGGGGACGGACTCGCCCCGGGGCGCCCCGGCCCCGCCGTCCCTGGGGCTATGGCCATGGTGACCAGTGGCTGGGGCGGCCCCGGAGGCGACACGAACGGCGTGGACAAGGCCGGCGGGAGCTACCCACGCGCGACCGAGGACGACTCGGCGTCGCCTCCCGGGGTAGCCAGCGACGCGGAGCCGGGCGATGAGGAGCGTCCGGGGCTGCAGGTGGACTGCGTGGTGTGCGGGGACAAGTCCAGCGGCAAGCACTACGGCGTGTTCACCTGCGAGGGCTGCAAGAGTTTCTTCAAGCGCAGCATCCGCCGCAACCTCAGCTACACCTGCCGGTGAGCCCCACGCGCGGCCACGGGGCCGGCCGGGACCTGCTCGGTCACCTTGGGCCTGGCGCTGACCTTCCCCTCACCCGGATCCCCGCCCAGGCCACGGGCACGGCCCCGGCTGCGATCGGGTATACAGTTGGCGATGCATGTGTGCAGGTCATCCACCCCAACTCCCCCGCAGTGGGCTTTGCTCTTCTCCTCCTGCTCCGGAGAGCTGGTTCTGCCTCACGGGGAGGGTTCGTGGGTGATGTCAGGAGTGGGGAATACCCTTGCTAGCCCCCGAGGCCCCCCTTTCTCGTGGGGTCCCGTCACGCGTGGTGCCCTGCGGGAATCAGACGTGCAAGTGGCACGGCGCTGCTGGCGGCGTCCAGGGGCCATTGTCTGCGGCCGCGCGGATCGATCCGGCGCGCCCTTGGGTCAAATATCACTTCCAAAGTCGCCCCGGCACGGGCAGCTGGAGGGACGCCCGGGTGGCTCGAGATGGCTGCCCTCGCCGGCGGCTGGGGGCTGTTGTGTATGGGGGCCTGGGCCTGCCCATCAGAGGGGCACCCCATGGGCTCTGGGTCACCGGAAGCCGCCGCCGGAGGGCCCCCGCAAGGCCACCGGAATTGACCGCACCCCCCACCCCGGGGCTCGTATAGTCTTGGGGCTCCGGGACGGTCCTTTAAACTTCCGGGCAGCTCTAGGGGGGCACAGCAGGGCGTGGCCTTGCCTCCTGGCAGCCGCTGGGGACAGACAGAAAGCCCCTTGGAGAAGAGGTCGGGTGCGCAAGGCACGGTTGCAGCCCACTTTGTGTCTAGGCGTGCAGAAGCCTGGCTCTGCACCTCCAGGAGCCTGCCTGCAGGGTCTTGGAGCAGGGCAGACCACCCCGTTTCCAGGGTACCCAGAGCTGAGCCCCTGAGAAGTTGGAGGCCGCCCGGGTCAACGGAAGCGTCCTGACCCTGTGAGCTGCGAAAATGGAGCTGTGCTGAGCAGCTGGTGGTCAGCAGCTGAGGGCTGCCAGCATGTTAGAGTTGGGACTTAGTGGAGACCTGCTCCTCTGCTCTCCTCTAGCTGTAACTGGGCCACCAGACTTTGGCCTCATTCTCTTGTCGGGAAGGAGTTGCTAGGTCTGCCTGGGTCTTTGGGGAGAGTGGAGGAGGTCGGGGCAAGTTCGGGGTCCCCCACTTGCTGTCTGGGTTTCTTAGGCCCTGTGTTGTGTGACCTTGTATGGCCAGTGTCCCTCTCTGAACCTGGTGGGTCAGCAGCTACCTGGAGGGGGTCACCAGGAAGTGCCCTCAAAGCCCTGGCAGGCAGAAGAGGAAACCCCAGATGTGGGGTTAGTGGGCTACACTGTCGGGGGAGCCCACCCAGGCCCAGCAGAGGCAAGTGGAGCCGACATGCTGGGCTGAGGGTAGCAGGGAGCTGTGGTGGTGTGTGACCAGGGTCTCCTTGGCCAGTATGTGTGTGTCACACGCAGCCTCAGCCCCTCAGGAGGCTGAAGCAGGAGTGGTTTGAGCCCAGGAGACAGGGCAGACAGTGTCCCCCATCCCACAACGACAAAAATACGGAAGCAGGGACAGCAGATGGAACTGGGCCATGTCTTTGGACAAAGCATATACACTTTAGGTGAGGTAGCTGGAAGAACTTACTGTATTTTGTGGGTTTTAATTTGTCCCAACCATACAGTTGAGAAGGCAAGCCAGAAGGCCTTCCCTGCACAGACCTGCTCACCCACTCCGGGCCTGGCCAGTTCCGCCTGGCTGCCCTGATCCTCCACCACCCGACCCGCCTGGCTGCTGGCTTTGTTCTGGCTGTGACTGAGTCTCTCTGCCCCAGCTGGGCCCCTTCCTGGGGCTTTTAGAAGCCACAGGATCTGGGCTCTCCTAATCCTGGCCAGGGCACCCCAGCAGGGGCTGGACTGCCTGTGGAGCCCCCCAGGACCCCTCTGCTCTGTTTCTCCTGTATAGCACAGCAGCTGCTACCTGTTACAGGAACAGGTTGGGGAAACCCAGTGCCCGGTTCTGCCCTTGATTCCTCCTCACATCTGGGCTCTGTGTCTAGATGCTCCTTTGGTGCACAGGTTGAGCACATCGAGGCATTCTCTCTCCAAGGGCTGACCAGAGCAAGAACCCTGGGCTTATGGAGAGCCTGGGCAGTGGAAGGGCTTCTCAGAGGAGGAAAGGCTCTGTCATGCATTCCCGTCACAGGGTGTAGTGCTGGGCCGCACATGCTGTGAGCTGTGACCCTGCCGGCCACTGAGTTAATGAGAGGGTTCATTTCCAGTTCCTTTTCAGGTTCTAATTTGTTTTCAGGTTCTAATTTGTTTCACCTTGCCCTCTGCCAGAGAAGGAGGCTCCATTTCTGCTCTTGGGGAACTCCTATTCAGACTTCAGTACCCATTTCTAAAGTGCTCTCCTTGTGTGCTGGCCTACACCATGCCTTTGGGGCCACCATCACAATCTAGGGAGACGTCACTGGTGCTTCTCAGGGGGATGTGAGTGTCACTGGGAACCCTGGCCTCTGTCTCCAGGTCTAACCGAGACTGTCAGATTGACCAGCACCACCGCAACCAGTGCCAGTACTGTCGCCTCAAGAAGTGCTTCCGGGTGGGCATGCGCAAGGAGGGTGAGTAGCATTGGGGTGGCCATGGCTGGTCTCTGGCTGGGCTTTAGGGGTGAGCAGGCCATCCCTCCCCGGTGCCCCAGGCTGTGGGGATCTGGCTAAAATACTGATGCCTTAGTTTGGGGTGTGGTCCATTGAGCTCTTTCCTTGGTGACCGGCTCCCTTTCCCAAATGGGATTTTTATTTTATTTTTCAAATTTGTATACTTCCTGCTCTGTTTGTTTGCTAAAGGCAGGATCAGCCAAAGAGGGAGGCCCAGCTGCCTGTCCCTGCCAGAGGCTTGGGTGGACAGACACACTGGACAGCTAGGCCTTAGGTTCTATATTCAGGGGCGCTCCCAGGGAGCCCTGAGGGTTGGGAGCCTGGGCTGATAGGGGAGGGGAGACTCTGGAGAGTCAGCCCCTGCCGCCTGGGGTGCTGGGGTGAGCCTGGTCACCTGACTGCTGCTTGCTTTGACTTTGGTCACTTTCTTGCGGTGGGGGGCGGGAGGGTGATGGGGCCGTGCAGTGGGCTTCTGAGGATCCCAGAGTGACCACTGTTTAAGCTTAAGGTCCTCTGCTTCTGACTGGAAGGGCAGGCACAGTGCCACAGGCTTGTTACAGGAGCATCTCCAGTTTGAAGTCAGTCTGGTCTACATAGCAAAACCTGGTTAGAAAAAAAGAACACATAAACACACAATGGAAAACACGAGCTTTCTGATCACTCCTTGGTGTCTTTGAGCTTGAAGGAATCTCCTGGCCTGGGTTTCTGTCTCAACTTGTCTGTTAGATGGAAAGTCTCGATAGGTCTCTAATCAGAGCCTGACATCTCTAGTCTTCAGCCTCCAGGACCCCAGCTCCCAGGTCTTTCCTGCCTCGGGGCCTTCACACAGCTGTTCATCCAAATGTGGGCCTTAGAGGTAGTCCCCAGGGTCACTGGCTCACGTCTCTTGTTGTGAACTGATTCCCCGCACCCGTACATCCCCAGGGTCTGATACACACAGTAAATAGGTGTTCAGTAAATGGCTCTTGGCTGGATTGACCACCCAGCCGGCCCTTCACACCTGACAGGCACTATTAGAAGCAGTCATTTAGATTCTCACATCGCTTAGTGGTCACCTGCTGCATTTGACATATGAGAGGACCAGGGCACAGAGAAGAGGTGAGTGCTGGGGTTTGAATTCCAGCAGTCTGGACTGGATGGAGAAAGGGCTGGGAGAGTGTGACTTTGAGCTTGGAACATTCTGGACTGGGTGAGGGCGGGGTTCACGTCTTGTGAGCATAAGGAGCTGTCAGGGATCCTGAGAGTTGGAGATCTTGTCCAGCTGCACTGGCCAACAGGAGACTGTTGGCCCCAGGCTCCCCGTGCCTCTGATAATTGCTCTGGGTCCCTCCCGTGTCCCCTCTTCCCTGGCCCTGGACTGGCCTGGAGTTCACCCAGCAGTGAGACAAGTGTGCTCATTAACCACTCACTACAGGCCTCCTGGCTCACTGCCCAGGCTGCCTTCCCTGTCCAAAATACCTGTGCTCCCCGTGCCTCAGTTTCCTCTTCACCTCATCCATGATGAGGACTCAGATAGAATCTCAGATAGGATTCTCTTTTCAGTTATTTTTTGAAACAGGGTCTCATGTAGCCCAGGCTGGCCTCAAACTTATTTTGTACTGATCCTGGCCTTGAACTCCTGACCTTCCCGCCTCCTTATTCCGGGGCTGGAATGACTGGTATGCACCACCATGGGCAAAGGCAGCCACTGCCCTTGGGGACCACCACCATGCCACTTTGGTGATGTGGGAGAGGCCAGGAGCAGATTCGGTCCCCGATGATTGACTGGTGCAGTGGGAGGGGGTCCGGCGGGTGGGGATCCCGGGGAGGAAGGTGGGGTAGTGGCCAGCGCGTGCCCAGCCCCTGACGCTGCCCTGTCTCCGCAGCCGTGCAGCGCGGCCGGATCCCGCACGCGCTCCCGGGCCCCGCGGCCTGCAGCCCCCCGGGCGCGGCGGCCGTTGAACCATTCGCGGGGCCGCCGGTATCCGAGCTGATCGCCCAGCTGCTGCGCGCCGAGCCCTACCCCGCGGCCGGGCGCTTCGGCGGCGGAGGCGCGGTGCTGGGCATCGACAACGTGTGCGAGCTGGCGGCGCGCCTGCTGTTCAGCACGGTCGAGTGGGCCCGCCACGCGCCCTTCTTCCCGGAGCTGCCGGCCGCCGACCAGGTGGCGCTGCTGCGGCTCAGCTGGAGCGAGCTGTTCGTGCTGAACGCGGCGCAGGCGGCGCTGCCGCTGCACACGGCGCCGCTGCTGGCCGCCGCGGGGCTGCACGCCGCGCCCATGGCTGCCGAGCGCGCAGTGGCTTTCATGGACCAGGTGCGCGCCTTCCAGGAGCAGGTGGACAAGCTGGGCCGCCTGCAGGTGGATGCCGCCGAGTATGGCTGCCTCAAGGCCATCGCGCTCTTCACGCCGGGTGAGCCCGCCCCGCCTGCTCGCAGGCTGACCCCCGGCTCGCAGACCACGCCCCAGATAGGCTCCCTGCTCATCCATGCCTCCATGGGCTGCCTCTGAGCAGCCCTCTGCGACAAACCAGGCTTCCTACCAGCCCCAAGGCACTTTCCAGCCCAGAGGCCATGGCCTTAAACTTTCCACACCCCTAGCCTGAATATTCCCCCAGCTCAGGCTCACACAGCCAGGCCCAGCCCCTGGCTAACACAGATGCTATCACATGCCCTTGGGAACACCAGCCTGGGCCAGCCAGGCTGAGAGTACACTGCCTCAGGTCACACCCTCTAGACACAGGTGACACCCCTACATGTACCCACTCACCCCAGGGCTGTAACACAGCTCCAGACCGTGCTCCTGGCTGCTCAAGTCCTTCTGATGTGGCCCTGGCTTGGTCTCAGCTTCCCCACACAGCATCCTACTAGGCTCTGAAGCAATCTGGAAGCTCCAGCACAGCCAAACTCCAGGCCATGCCCCACAGGGCCACTCTGTGCCCACAGTGTCATGCCCCCTTTGGTGGAGGACGTAGATAATGACCCTAGGCCACTCTCTCCCATGGCATGCCTTTGCCATGGTGGGGAACACAGGGTCCGTAGGTAACTCTGGTCTCCAGGACCTCATCAGAATGCTTGCTTAGTGCTGCCTTCTCTTCTCAGCCTTTTGGGGCTGTGGCAAGAGCCTGGTGAGTTCCAGGACAGCACAGCCTGCAGATCCAGAGAAGTGGGCACGGCACAGGAGGATCTGGTTAGGGCCGGGCTGCCCTAGTATCTATCCCTGGGGTTGCCCCGCGGGTCCGCACAGCTCCCTCCGTTCCACGCGGCTTGTCTGTGGTGGACCGTGGTGGCTTAGATGCTCCCACGAGTGCCCTTAGGTCAGTCCCACCGCTGTTCATATTAAGTGGCATCTTCGCCCTGCTTCCCCAAATGTGACTGGCATCCCTGCCCCTGCAGATGCCTGCGGCCTTTCTGACCCGGCCCACGTGGAGAGCTTGCAGGAGAAGGCGCAGGTGGCCCTCACGGAGTACGTGCGTGCCCAGTACCCATCGCAGCCCCAGCGCTTCGGACGCCTGCTACTGCGACTGCCAGCCCTGCGCGCCGTGCCCGCATCCCTCATTTCCCAGCTCTTCTTCATGCGCCTGGTCGGCAAAACGCCCATCGAGACGCTCATCCGGGACATGCTCCTGTCAGGGAGCACCTTCAACTGGCCCTACGGCTCGGGCTAGCAACAGGATGCTGGGACCTTAGAGGGGCCTTGGGTCAGGGCCCTGGCTTTTCTCCTGAGACTGATTCTTTTTTAAAAGACTGTGAAATGTTTGTCTGTTTTGTTTTATAATAATCATGAAACCAAAAAGAATTTGTTCTCCCGGGCCTCAGCCTTGGCCTGGCAGCACCTGGGCAGAGTGGCGCTGGCCCTGGTGGGATGGGGATGGGCCGGGTATCTGGAAGGGCCACTGCTGCTGGGCAGAGGTGCTGTGGGCCAGGAGGGTCCCCTGGATACACGGCCCATGGTGGGCACTATGAGATGATGAAATCATGGCCAATAATAAAGAGATTCCCCAACTTGCTCAGCCTACCTTCTGCTGTGCTGAGGAAGTAACCCCAGGGTCTAGCCTGTACTCAGCACGCTCCAGTGGGGTGGGAGTGGTGCCTCCTGTGGAGAAATAGAAGCCCCTCTAGAGGCTTTCCCAAGATATCTGCACTTGCTGGACCACACCGAAAGCCCTAATGTTTCCAGAAATCAACCTATCTTTTTTATTTTTTTTGAGACATGGTTTCTCTGTGTAGCCCTGGCTGTCCTGGAACTCACTATGTAGATCAGGCTAGTTTCAAACTCTGAATCCACCTGCCTCTGCCTCCCAATTAAGACACGTGCCTCCACGTCTAGCTTCAGCGTACCCTTTTATGTCAGGGTCAATTTGAGTTCAAGTAAAATATTTCTCTCAAATAAAATACTTCTCTCAAGCAAAATAAATCACCATTTCTACAATTTCCACAAAGAAGGTAGGGTCAGGCTTTGAAAAGTGGACTTAGGGGCTGGAGAGATGGCTCAGCGGTTAAGAGCACTGTCTGCTGCTCTTCCAGAGGTCCTGAGTCCGATTCCCAGCACCCACATGACAGCTCACAACTGTCTGTAGTTCCAGTTCCAGGCAAACACCAAGGCAAATAAATAAAGTTTAAAAAAAAAAAAAAAAGAAAAAAAAGAAAAGTGGACTTAAATCCACATTAAAAAATGTGAATTTAAATGCATTGATGTGCACTGATGAAAGGTACCAGTGAGTAGCCCAGCCCGTTAATCCCAACAGAGGCAAAGGCAGTTGGAGCTCACCTAAGTCTGAAGTAAGTTTCTGGACAGCAAGAGCTGCACAGAGGGGCTGGAGAGATGGCTCATCGGTTAGAGCACTGACTGTTCTTCCAGAGTCCTGAGTTCAATTCCCAGCATCCACATGGCAGCTCACAACCATCTATGATGATATCTCATACCCACTCCTGTATACTGTATACATAATAAATAAATCTTTAAAAAAGAAAAAAAGAAAAAGCTATACAGAGAAACCTTGTCTTGGGAAATAGGAAAGAAAGTCCCAGTGGGATTGAGCCTCAGATCTGTGCGTGCCCAAGTCTCCAGCTAAGCTGTTTCCCACAAAACCCCACACCACAAGGATGGCCCCTCTCTGTTGGAGGACCGGGGGTAACTGACTCTCCTAGTGGCCAGAACTGGATTCCTGGCCCGGAATTAGCCTGGCTCAGGAGGTTAGTGTAAAATGACAGACACAGCCTAGTGCTTGAACTCCAAGGCCTGGTAAAATGAGGATTATGTGGAGTAGAGGGGATCAGGTGTAGGATCCTGCACACAGGTTCCAAACATTGCCCAGGAAGCCTCAGACAGGGGACCTGGGTCTCACCCGCCAGGCATGTCTCCATCACAATATTTACAGAAAGGAATAGTTGGGACAGTCTCACCATGTAGCCCAGGCTGTCCACAACTGCCTCCGTCTCTGTACTTGCAGAATACTGAAATCTGCACAATCATTGCCACCACCTATGCCCTTGGATGGGCCTCATCCCCCCCCCCCATGCTTTTAGGCAACTGCATACAGGTGTCCAATCCATGTTTATTCTCTGGGCCCCACAGGCCTTGCTTCCCCTGGAAGAACTGGAATGTGATTCCCCATGGGAGGAGAATCCACCACCATCTCCAGGACACTCAGAAGTACACGGAGTCCTCACTCTCGATGTCCCCTTGGTTATCAAATTTTCGGATCTGGGCCTTGAGATGCCTCAGTTTACCCTTCAGGTAGCAACAGCGAGCCTGTTTCTCCACGAAGCTAGGATCCTAGAGGAACAAGAGTTGAGGAAGTCCTCTTGGCACTCACCTGAGGTCCTCAAGATGCTCAGCTCTTTATAAACCAGGCTCAGGACAGAACCAGGGGCCACAGACAAAGCTGTGACCCCAGGAGTCTGCACTCACCGCCCACTTTTTCTCCAGCTCTCTCCAGATATGAGCTGCCACACGAGCCTCCTTCTGAAATACGAGGTGAGGAAGGGCTGACATGGCTGTGATAACAGCTATGGCCACCCGGGAGCTGGGGGCACCAGGACCCTAGGACGGACCTGACTTCGCGGTGGGGGCTGTGACATCAGCATGGCCTCCAGCTGCCGGAGCCTGGCCTTGGCGGCTCCCACCTCGCGCTGGAGCTCCGAGAATTCCTCGTATTGGTCCTGGAATACAGCGGCGTAGCGGCTCCGGTCCCTGCTGCTGCACACTGGTGGGTACTTACTACCAGATTGGAAAAGGGGGTCAGCGCGAAGTCTGTATTTTCACTCCATCATGGCTTTTCTTTGCCCATGCTAGAACCCCAACTCAAAATGCCCCCATTTCTTAACTCGGTTCTAGTTCCCAGCCATTGAAAAGCACGGAGAGGGGTGATTTAGGAGGCTGAGGCTACATGGCCAGACCCCGCGGGGCTTTAAAGAAAAAATCCACAACGGGGCACTCACAGTTCATAGTCAGGCACCGGCCTGGGACGGGGTGCCGGATCTTTGGGAGGCTTCTGTGCGCGCAACGGGGCCCGGGGGCGTAGCTCGTCCGCAAACACGATCTTCCGGGGCCTCGTGCGGAGCTCCCCGGGGCCAGGCTGGCCCTGCGGCGGGAGAGCGCGGGTCTCTGGGCTCCGAGACACCAGCGTCTGTGCAGCAGCGGGGATAGCGGTTAGGAGGTGTCAGTAAGCTGGGTCCCCCCACGGAGGGGTTCCGAGTGTGGCACTCACCCGGGGCTCAGGGCCGGTCGAGCGGGGCTGAGAGTGCTCCCGGGAGGGCATGCGCGGAGCCGCGGCGCTCGGGCGCCCCCAGGCGGCGGGGCGCGAACTGAACGCAGTGTTGGGGCCAGAGCGCAGGGGCCTGGCTCGGCGGACGGCGGGAGGACCCCGCGGACCGCGCCTGGGGGCGGGGCCTGCGTGTATTTGCATACACGAGTGCGGTTGGCTGGCCGCGCAACCCAGACTCCGCCCCTTGCCCGCGAACCCCGGAAGGGGGCGCTGAAGAGGCGCCGTGCCGTCACTAGGCCTTCATTTGCATGAAGGCACGGGATTGGTTGGCCGCGCGGCGCCGACCCCGCCTCAATCCCGAAGCCGGAAGAGCGCGGGGCAGCGGATCCTGGGTGTCCCGGCGACCCCCACGCCTTCCGTCGCAGCCCACGGTCGTGTCCCCGCGGAATCCCCAGCCTCCGCCCTGTCGGTCATTCGGTTCGTCCCACTCGCTGTCACCTGTCCCGGAGCCGTGGATCCACGCCTGGCTCTGCCGCCCCGAACGCAGCTCTGCAGGAACTGCGTACGGATCCGCTGTCCAGGGCGCCCGTCCACCGGGGCGGGGCTAAAAGCGGTGGGCGGGGCCTGCGAAATGTTGACTCCGGGGTTTGAGTTTGCAAGCAGTCTAGGGGAGCTGTCTGGGCCTATTCAGGTTCCCAAATGTTTATACCAACTTGACATAGTTTTTTTTTTAGCAATTGTATTTTTAAAAATACCTTTGTGATTGTGTGCATACGCAGAGGCCAGCCCAGGTTATTGGCTGTTTCCCATCTTATTTTTTGATGTCAATGCTCCCCGTTTTGGCCAAGCTGGCTGCCAGCGGACCATAGGCTCATGCACCACACCCCTGGCATTTTACATGGGTAGTCAGGCTTGGAGTCTAGGTCTCCATATTTGGGCAGCAAGCAGTTTTACAGTGAGTCATTGTCCCATCCCCTAAAGAAAAAAAAAACCGGCTTAGACATTTGTGATATTAATTAGGTGTGAGTGCAGATGCCCAGAGGCTAGAGATGTCAGGTTCCCTGGAGCTGGAGTTACAATAAATATACTTTTATTATTAAATAAGTTTTTGATGTCTCCCTCTCCCCATTTTGGGGGGTTTTTGAAGACAGACTTTCTCTGTGTAGATCAGGCTGGCCTCGAACTCACAGAGATCTGCCTGCCGAGTGCTGGGGTTAGAATCATGTGCCACCACTGCCTACTTTCCCTTATTGCATTAATAAAATGTGTGTGCTCCCTTTCCACAATGTGTTCTGGGGTGGAACTCAGGTTGGTGGGTCTTCTGGCAAGTGCCTTTCTTTATTGGCTGGACCATCTAACAAGCGTTTCTCTAGCTATTTTGAAGGGTACAGTCAGGATGGCACTATGTTGGCCAACTTGAGGATAGTTGACACCACCCTGCAGCCCACACCCCACTCCACTGGCACTGAAGGCAGGAGCTGGCAGCAGCTTTATTTCAGTCTGGGCATGATTCGGATAAACAAGATCATGCTGATGAACACGAAGCACACGACAATGAGCATGGCCCAGAGCAGCCAGTTCACTGACTTCTGTGCATGCTGCTCCAGACGCTCCGATTCCATCTTCAGCTTCTCCAGGTTCTGGTCAGCCATCTTGAGGGAGTGTGACAGGGTCTGTGGGAGAATTGGGGACAGTGTCAAGAGGACTGAGACCAAGTGCGTCCTCCTGGGTGGCCTGTGTCTCTGACCCTAGCCGATGGCGTGCCCTTTGCTGGGTGTGCCTCAGCTACCCCCTCTTCTGGCTTTACCAAAGGCATGCTGAACCTGCCAAAACACCAGTCACAGTGTGCCTCTTCTACAGAGCTTTCCCAGCCCCAGGCGGCAGAGGATGCAGTGACCTCACCTGGCTGCAGTGCCCTCACCTGGTTGTCCTTCTTAATGACACTCTGGGCAGCTAGTGTGTTGGTCTTGAGGCTGCGTGCCAGGCCTAGCATCTCCTCTGCCAGCTTTTCCTGGAGGCCCTGATGCCTCTGGAGGACGAGGTCAAGCTCGGATGCTGAATGCTTCTCATCTGCAGGTCTGGGCCCCTTTGCTCTGCTGACCCCACATGTAGTAGGTACCCAGAGTGACAGTTAAAAGTGTAGACATTCACACGGCACCTTCCCAAGGATCCCAGGCCCATGGCATCTCTCCCAGTTCCGCTTGGGACTCAGTTTCCCTTGCTCCAGAAAGGACTTCAAATGGGTGGTTGGGTCCTTGTAGCAGCACATCAGGGCTCCAGCTTCATCCAGCCCCCACCCGTTGCCCATTACTCAATGGCTAAGATACTCACGTGCGCTTCCTCATGTCCATCTCAAGCTCTGAGAGCAAAAGAGGCCAAGGGTGAAGGTTGGTTCCTGTTTCCAACTCTTGACCTTGACCTAAGCCAAGTTCGCTACCCAGAATGCCGTGTGGCCTGAGAACTGCTGCCCACTGGATTTCCCATGCCCTAAAGCCCAAGGCAGAGCTCCTCCGTAGAGCATCCTTCCTATCCCAAGGTTCGGGTCCCTCTCAGTGGCCTGGCACTGTCTTTTCTGGGGACACCCTCTTTCTCTCAGCTTCCCTCATGTGTGACTTATTTGACCCTGTGTGACCCTCTTCCAGGGCTGGGAAAGATCAAGGGAGCCAGCCAGGCATGAGAACAGTCCAGTCCTGCCCGGCATCACTCACCTCCAGATGATTCCTGTGGGGAAAAGGGAGCAGCATGAGGTCATGCACTTTGAGGTCTTTGAGGTCTTCCCCTTGGGATGACCCACATAAAGTGTTCTGAAGGACATTCCTTATTCTTCTGTAAAGAAACCCACCCAAATTCTAATGGGGGGACCCAACTATAGGCTTTAACCAGACACAGTTCTTTTGGGGCGGGCGGTGAGATAGGGTTTTGCTGCGTACCCTTGGCTGTCCTATAACTCACTCTGTGGACCAGGCTGATCTTGAACTCACAGAGATCCACCAGCCTCTGTTTCCCTAGTGCTGGGATTAAAGGCATGTGTCACCACCATGGTCTGTCTTGCCGTAAACCAAATTCCTGTTCCTTTAGCAATGTCTTGAGCACAGCATCTTAACTGTGGGCCCTATAGGGTTTCTGATACTGTGTTCAATCTCTGTCCCTGTACAGACTACTTTGTTGCTGTCCCAAGGATGGTCCCAGGGACAAGAGAGGGAATCCTACCATGCCCAGCAGCTCACTCCGCATCTCACTGGTGTAACGTGCTCGGGACTGCAGATGTACGGTCTTGGTGGCGGGTACCCGCTCCCGGGCTGTGGTGGGCATACGGCCGGGGGCCAGGAACTGGTTAGCTAAGGCCTTCTCAGAGGAGGAGGTCTGAGGGGAGGAACATGGGAAGGGGAAGATAAACCACTGGACTGCTGTGTCCAGGCCCTGGGGGCCGTGGGGCGGGGAGACAGGCTCACCAGCTTCTCAGCCTGTAGCATGCCCTTCAGAAAGTCCACCTTGCGCGAGTACTCGCTGATGACTTCAGAGCTGGGTTTGCTGAAATGCAGCAGGAGAAAGTCAACATGGCACTGTCACAGCGAGGGGGAGCCGTCTCTGCCCCACACTCACCTTGCTTGGATTTTCAGGGCCTGCAGCATGTCTTCCAGGGCACCCACATACTGGGGGGGAAGGACGGTGTCAGTCGGGCCAGGGCCCCAAGGCTTCCAAGAGTCACATCAGAGAGAGGGATGGGCACGGGAGGGGCGGGGCCGGGAGGGGCGGGGCCACGGGGCGTGTCGTTTAGGTGAGCGCGGAAAGGGCGTGGCCGGGGCACGGCGATCACCAAGAGGCGGAAGAGGCGTGGCCAGTGAGTCGGATCGTCTGCCTCCAGGGCTCCAGCACTCTGCGGCAGGGCGGGAGTCCCTTACCTTCTCCAGACGCCACTCTTTCGGTTCCCGCTTCTCTGCCGCCATCGACTCGCAGCGACACAGCAACCGCACCAGGTTCAACTCCAGCCGCGACGTGGCCAGCGGGCGGTGACCGGGCCCTTCCGCCTGCGCCATCTTAGGAAAGGGCGGAAGTGCCTGCATGGGGACTTCCCTTTGTGTGATCGTCCCTCCCCTCTGCGGTCCGCCCTGCTAGACTTAAGACGGAAGTAGTTTTGTTTCTAGCCACGGCGTTGTGTCGTCCGCGTTTGCCCAAGTATAGATTGCTTTCTTCCCTAGAAACCGTCTTTTTAAAAACCATAATTTCGGGGTTGGCCTTTTTTTCTTATTTGGAGGTAGAATCTCTCTGTAGCCCAAACAGGCCACAGGAACCTGGGGCCGCCGATCACGTCTAGGTAGCATTAGTTGGCAGGACCGGAAGGGCCGTCTTCAGCTTCGGACCCTCGCGCAACCCTTCCCGGGTCACCGCGTTCCGCACTCTCTCGGGGCTCCATAGCCAGGCCACGGCCTCCACTTTCTTCTGTGTCTGCAGCCTTGGCCTGGGGCTTCCCCCACCCCGGCTGGACGACATGCCAGCTGGCGCTAGTTTCCAGGCCTCGCCGTCTGCCTCCCGAGCTCTGAGCGTTTCCCTTCTGTAATAAATCATTATGGTCCACTTTCTGGAAGGGTAGCTCGCCAGCGAATCACATTCAGGTCTCTTTCTTTCCCAGCTAAGTTCACCTTGGCTTGAACTTAGTTGGCTACGTGATTTTGCCAACGGAAGATAGAGAATTTGGAGAGGAGACTGTGCTAGATAGCAAGAAAATTGTACTTCCCTGAAGAAGTTAGCCAGTGAGGAATCCAGGTCACAGGGACTGCCATGGGGTTTATAAAACATGCTAGGCATTTCTGCCTTTTCTAAGGTGAGTTGCCCTCCCTACCCTATCCCACCCTCCAGTTTGCAAGGTAAAAAATTAGGTTGTTTTACTTTTATTTTTTACTTTTGAGTCTCCAGCACCCCTCTTAAAAGATGTTTATTTGCATTGGTGTTTACTACAGGTTTGTCTATATGAGGGTGTCAGATCTTGGAGTTACAGTTATGAGCTGCCATGTGGGTGATGGGAATTGAACTCAGGACCTCTGGAAAATCAAAGACCACTGAGCCATCTCTCCAGCCCCATCCAGCACTCTTAAAGTGGACTAAGGATTGTTTTCTCATGCCCCAGTTCTGGTCTTGATCGAGCTTCCTTAACTGTTGGGAAAGCAACCGCTATACTTCTCTGCCTTAAGGGGACATGACCCAAGTCAAGGGCAAAGGCAGATCTGATCACACCCTATCTATACTCAGCATCCCATAAGAACCGAGCATCCATCTAACCAGGACACTGTGTGTGTGTCTATGTCAAGCACTCATGCTTACTGGGAGGCCTGTGCCCTGTGAGGGTCAAAGGACAACCTTAGTGTCACTCCCCTCTCCCGTTTCCCTATCTCACTAGACCAGGATAGCCACAGAGAAACCCTGTCTCAAAAATCATATATATTTAAATATGAATAAACATGACTGTGCACATTCTGCTCTTCCATTCATCTGTTGTTGAGACCTGCCATGGTAGACACTCAGCAGCATCATAAATCTAAGCAGGAAGATTTGCTCTATGAGCACTAGCAAGTTTGGGAAGTGAATTTTCACCTGGGCCAGAGGGGGGCGCAGCAAGCCCTATCATTTGCACGAAGGACTGTGACTGGTGGGACACCGTGGCCACACCTTTCATTCTGTGTAAGAAGGTCCTCTTAGGATGTGCTAGCATCCTCAGTGTATGAAGCAGGCACACTATCTGTGCAGTCCTGGAACTTGCTATGTAGGTAAAGCCACCCTCAAACTCAGGGCTGACTTTGCCTGTCTTTGCCTCAGGAGTTAGTATGTTAGTGTTAGTATGCCTGCTCTGTTATTTTTGAGCCTCAGCAAGCCACCCAGGAATCTCTCCTGGTTGGTTTTAAGTTGGCTTGACATAAGCTGGAGTCATCAAAGAGGAGGCAGGAAACCTCAACGGGACACTGTCCTTGTAAGATGGGGCTCAGCTCATAGTGGGTATCCTTGGGCTCCAGAAAGCAGGCTGAGGGGCTGGAGAGATGGCTCAGAGGTTAAGAGCACTGACTGTTCTTCCAGAGGACCTGAGTTCAATTCCCAGCAACCACATGGTGGCTCACAACCATCTATGATGAGGTCTGGTGCCCTCTTCTGTAAAACTGTATGCATAATAAATAAATAAATCTTTAAAAAAAAAAAAAAAGAAAGAAAGAAAAAGAAAAAAGAAAGCAGGCTGAGCAAGCCAAGGGAGGCAAGCCAGTAAGTAATTGCCCTCCCTGGCCTCTGCATCAGCTCCTGCCTCCAGGTTCCTGTCCAGCTGGAGTTCCTGCTCTGACTTCTTTCAATGATACACAGTGATAAAGTATAAGCCAAATATATCCTTTCTTCCCCAATTGTTTTTTTTTCTTTTTTTTGGGGGGGGGTCATGGTGTTTTATTGAAGCAATAGAACCCCCAAGACAACATCCCAGGCTAGCTGTCAACTCTGATGCTGGGATTCTGAATGTGTAGGTAACCTCACCAATTTTACAGGATTCAGTTAATTCAGAAACAAACCACTGGGTATGTCCATGAGGGGCAGCCTAGGTTTAGGTTACTCTGAGATGCTATGCCCTCCTTCTATTGTGGACTTAAGTACTGGAATTATGAGCCCAAACAAACCCTTAAGCTGCGTTTGTTGACAGACATGTAGCCAATGCAATGAGAAGTGGCTAACAGCTGTGTGTCACCTGCCACCTTTGCGGAGAGGGTGGAGCTACCAACAGGATGAGGATGCAGGACAGATCTGCAGAGCTGGGCTTGGGGGGTAGGGGTGGGGGTGGGCAGAAGAGAGGCCCAAAAGACAAACTCCAGCTCTAGGGAATTCAATGCTCTCTTCTGGCCTCTGCCGTCACACACACACACACACACACACACACACACACACACACATACATACACACAAATCTGAAAGGAAAAATCTCAAGGTGGCAGAACAGAGATGAGAAATGTGACCCTGTCACTATAACAGCAGAGACACCAGCAGCTGGAGGGTATAGGTAAGAGCAAGTGACCTCCAGCCTCAACATCTAGAACAGAAGTTCTCAATCTTCAACCCTTGGGGTTGTGAATGATGCTGTCACTGGGTCAAATTTCAGATATCTTGCATATCAGATACTTACAATTTTACAACTGATAATAGTAACTAAATTACACTTACAAAGTAGCAACAAAAAACATGCCATCCAGTGGTGGAGCATACCTTAGCAGAGGTGGTAGGTGGATCTGAGTTCAAGGCCAGCTTGGTCTACAGAGTGAGTTTCAGGCCAGGTTCCAAAAGCCTCAAAACAACGACGACAGCAACAACAACAACAATAATAATAATAATAATTAATTTTATAGTTGGGGGCTCATCACAACATGAACTGTGTTAAGGGGCTGCAGCATTAGGAAGGCTAAGAACCGCTGCTCTGGAATACCTTCACCAGTAAGCCCAGCTCCATGAGCTTATGGACAGGCCAGTCTTCAAGTGCCTCAGGTAGTCAGGACCCTTATAGGAAACTGGAATGGGTGGGCTTTTTGTGGTGTAGATTCTTAGGATTTCTGGCCTGTGGTAGCTGCCTGGTAAATGCATTATTCCCACATGGTGCCACCAGAGCACGCCATGTGTGGAGGCACGCCCTTTCATCAGTATGCATGGGCAAGCATGACCTCATAAGCCCCCACACACACACACTAAAGGCACACCCCTTTCATCCATATGTACACCATGGCCATGTAACTCCCTCATGCTACCTGCACCCTTCTAAGCTAAGACTCCACACCCCCTTCTGCTTCCTTCCTCCTTCCTGCAGGCTTCCTAAATAAACTCTAGTTAGGTTGCTGGTATTTGTGGTTCATTCCCCACGTGCACTAACAACATAGGCCAAGCTAGTTTTCAACTCCTGATCTTTCTGCCTCCACCTTCTGAGTACTGAGACTAGCTGTGCCAGCAGTGTGTGAGCACATACACGCACACCAGTGCCCATGTGCACAGGAGGAGAATGCCAAGTGTCCTGCTCTTCTACTTTGCCTTATTCCCTTGAGGCAGGGTCACATCAGCTTTTACATGGGTGCTGGGATTTGAACTCAGGTCTTCCTGTTTGTATATCAAGTGTCTTCCCCAGCCCCTAATGGGAATTCCACACATTTTTAGTACTTATTTCTTTAAAACAATTTATATTATGTGTACAGGTGCTTTGCCTGCATGTATGTGTGTGCTGCTTCTGAGGCCAGATGAAGGAGTCCAATCCCTTGGATCCAGAGTTAGAGATGTTTGTGAGGCCCCATGCTGGTGCTGGGCTGGGAACAAAGCCTGTCCTCTGCAAGCGCTCTTCCCCGAGAGCCATCTCGGGTCCTGAGGGCCATCGCTTGAGGGCAGGTGCAGGCTACCTCTGCAGTACCAGGCCAAGGCGGAAGCCTCTTCATGGAGTGAGGTTAGGGGCCCTTTCCTTCTCTTCACGCAGGTCTCCGTCTGTGGCCCATCAGCCGGAAGCTCCTGCATCTACTCCTGGGTGTAGCCTGTGGTAACGGCAGCTCTTGGGAAAGGACACTCAGGCTGGTGGCTCAGCAGGTCCTTCTTCAGACAGGACCGACCTACCCGCTGACTCGGCCATGCAGCAAGGTCACGCCAACACTGCTCAGGCACTTTTATTTCACCCCTCCTGTGGAGCTTCTTTGGTCCCAGGCCAGTGGCCTATATGTTCATGGAGGTGGTGGAGCCAGAGAGAGGAGAGCTGGGCTCTCCAGCCCAGGCTGTCACCGGGGCTGTAGAGGATCTCCAGAGCCTGTGCCACCTGCCAGAGGTCCGGAGTCCATGGCTCCTTGCATCCCACAGAGCAGGCAGCCCCAAGGCATAGTGGGCAGAGCCATGTGGGCTACATTCAGGCTCCCTTGGAATGCAGGATGGTGGAGCTTCTCACTCCTGTCCTTTGGCCCCGAGGAAAGCTCCAATGACGCTGGAAGGTTCCTGGCCACATGGCCGATTCTGGGAGGCATTCAAGAGGGCAACAGATGCCCTACAGGTTCACTGTCCACTGTCCACTGTCCAGGGATGGAGCACAGCATCCAGGTGTGGCCCACCCATATCCAGTTTACAAAGTGGGAAAAAAAGTTAATACAAAAGCCCTGACATACACATATAAAATAACAGTTTGGTCCTCCATTAAGGCTGTTATGACTTAAAAGTTATGTAAACCACAAACAGAGAAACAGTTACTAAGTACAAAGGGCACCGTGGTGCAATCTGGGGCTTCTAACCAGCAGCCCCCAGCCTTCACACCACACAGAGACGGTGCCCACTTCATCCTTCTGGATCCTTCTCAGAGCGGAAGGCCAGCTCCGCAGCTGGGGCACCCAGACCTGGGGTTCTAGGACATGCAGCCTGCCTGTCGTGGTCCTCAGCCATTGGCATGGCTGGAGTCGGGGGGCAGGCAGTAGGTAGGGGGGTCTGAGTACCTGCGTTTGGCCCCAGGAAGTGTGACATCATGGTCCAGGGGTCCCACACTGCCCTGTGACGGCAGGTCAGCCCCAGGAGCAATGTATACAGAGTGTACCTGGTCCTGTCGGCGGGCAGGTGGCTCTCGGCGCTTCACCGGAACAGTGGCCTCCCGGAGAGCAGGTGCCCAGCTGGTTAGGTGCAAGGGCAGGCCCGGTGGGAGCTTGATGTTAGCCATGGGCATGATGGGGGTCCTCCGGGGTGTCTTCACTCTGACCGTGACGAAGGATGTTCGGCGTGGAGGGGCAGCGGCCGTGGGGAGGGGGCTCGGGGTGGGCACACTGGGGCAGGGGAGAGCAGGTGCGGGGGGCCCTTGGAGAGACAGACTTGGGGTTACTGCAGCGGGGGCGTGGGTGGACTCCCGCCCTGGGCCTGCCGAGGCGGGGAGGGTCATCAAATGCCTGCCACCTTCACACTGACCTTCTACAGCCCCCTGTGAGTGTGAGCCCCTCTCCTCCAGCAGGCTCTCGGTGCTGGCTGACGTCTCCGAGTCCAGGTTCTCCTCGTCAGAGCCCCTTGGGTCCAGCTCAGGAAGCCGGTATGTGATGTCCTCCCTGAGGGTGGGGGCACCATATCCGAGGCCATTCCCACCAAGAGAGTACCACCACAGAAGGTCCTTCTCCCGGCCCCTCCCTCATGCCAAGCACAAGTGGTCAATGACAGATACCCTGGGCATCTGTGCCCCCCCCAACCAGTGTGGCCTCGGGCGTCTGCCCGGATGGATGGACTTGGCAAGTGTTAGGGGGAATGGGCTCATGACACTTGCTTCTCCTCCTTGATGGACTGGATCCGCTCCATGAGAATCTCCTTCTCTCGGTCCTCATCACCACCGGCAGCCTCCTCCTCGGGGAGGGCTTCCAGCTCCTCCAAGCCGCTGTCCTGCATGACTGGGGTCCTGGGGCTTTTGGTCTGAAAGCAGAAGATGCAAATCTGGCCCAGCACTGGAGGGTGGAGTGCAGAGTGTGGGCGGAGCCTGGTGGGGGCGGTGAGCAAGTGAGCAGGGGCAGCTCTAGGTTAGTTGTGAGGTGGGCCCGCTCCAGGGCTCTGCCTGGGCTTCTGCAGGAATCTAGTGAGTGGGGAGCAGCAGAGACCGGCATGCACTTCCAGGAGGTTAGGACATGCACTATGCTAACACCAAGACTGCTCTGTGCACCTGGAGACATGCAGTCCAGGCACACAATGTACATACCCGGACCCCCTCATAGGGAGACGAAAACCCCAGTTTGAGAGGCCATGGCTGGGGGAGAGATAACGCACGTGAACAGGCGTGCTCAGGATGGGACCAGCAGCTGGCTGAAGACTGGCTAGCTCCCATGGGAGCCCAGGGCCTGCCCCTCCCCCAACACCCGAGTGGGCACTTCTGTGATGGGACTCCAGAGCTTTATGTTCAGGTGAGAAGGAATCCAGGCCAGACAACTTGTGTCTGGCTAAGTGGAGTTGACCATCTGGTGAAGGCAAGGCTCTGCTCCACTTGCCCAGGAGTCCACGCCTGTGTCTAAGGCACACACCCCGGGCCACACAAAGAGCAGCCCCAAGGTCAGCACTCACAGCATTTTGGCGCAACAGAGAGAGCCTGCGGAAGGCAATGCTCTCAGCTGCTTCCAGCTGGTTGATCTCCTCCATTTTCATCTTGTACTTCCTCATCTGCTCCTTGATGAGCATCTCCACACACCTGCGACAGACTCGGTCCCGTCAGTCCCCGTCAGTACCGGGGAGGCTCCGCACCAGGGTACGGCCCCTGTGATGCCCTGTGACCTCAGGAGGCTCGCTTTGCCTCTCTGAACCCAGGATTTCCCACCACTGCTCTGTGAGGGCACCCAGGCCAGGAGGTTAGGGTTAGGGTTAGGTTGGTGCAGGCTGAACCCCAATCACCAGCACTGCAGGGCTGCTTTTAACTCCTAGAAAAGGACAGGGTTCAGAGAGGCCAGGCGGCTGCCCCAGAGTGGGCAAGCACCTTCTAACAGCTCCACAAGCTCAGCCTCCCAGTGTCCACTCAGCATTCAGTACCACACCAGAGGGGCTCAGCTCACACCAGCACCAAAAGTGACCACACGGCTCCGTCATTGCCTTTCCTCCTCATCAGGGAGCTTGGGGTCTCACCCCCTGACTGCTTCTCAAGGGATCCAGAACAAGATCTTCCCTCAACAGGGAGATGTGTGCTTGTGGCTTCCTCTCCCCGTGTGGAAATGCTGCCTGCATTGGGGTGGCCTCAGGAACCCCAACTCAACTCACTTCAAATTCACCTTTCGTTAGACATTAGGTTTTAGTTAAAACAGTGTGCTTGCTACAGCACACACTGAGCAGAGAGGCCCCGGCAGGCCTGAGCACGCCATGTGGAACCCTGCTTCCAGCCCTTAGCATCGCAGAAAAAAGAGAGAGGTCTCTCCCTCTCTCCTCCCCCCCACCTCTCTGTCTGTCTGTCTGTCTCCCTCTCACTCTGTCTGTCTCTGTCTCCCCCCCTCCCTCTCTCCCCCTCTGTGCGGAGGGAAGGCTGTTGAAGGAACCTAAAGTTCACCTGAAGGCCGCTCAGGGGGTGAGAGCATTTCCTAGTTAGGAAGAAAAGAACCAACTACTGAAAGTTGTCCTGTGACCTCCGCATATGCGCCATAGTGGATGTGCTCTCCCCCATACCCCATAGAATAACTGAAAAGAAATGTAAGGAGATTTCGGGGTGACTACGGCTTGTGTGGGGATTCTGACAGTCACTGGGAACCGTGTGGGTTTGCATGAGCTCTTGTGTTAGACTCTGGAGACACTGCTCTGTAGCTGACCTGGACTCCTGACTGTCCTACGTCAGCCTCCCCTGTGAGGATGCCGGACACCGCAGCCGGCTGGGCAGGGACTCACGTGGTAATCTTCAGTACGTCCTTCATGCTGGTCAGTGGGTCTGAGTTGTCAGGACAGCGGAGCAGGCAGGGCGCAAAGACGATGGCCAGAGCTCCTGGTGACATGCGGTTCACGTCCTCAAGGAGGGCAACCCTGCAGGGCCAACATTTAGGGGGTACCCCTTCTGCACCCTCCCTGCAGGGATCCCAACTCCAGGTCATGTCTTGGTACTAGCGGGAAGGGCATATAGCAGGGGCACGGGGCACGGCCGTCTCGGCTCCTGGGGGTGGGGGACACTTGCTTGACAAGATGGAAGATGAGTCTCTCCAGAGAGGTGTGGTTGGCCTCAGGCAGGTGATCCAGCACTGCGTAGATGGCAGCCAGCTGTTCCTGCTTCTCGGGAAGCTCTGGGGAGGTCAGGGTCATCAGTCCTGGGTGGCACCAGCCATGCCCAGTCCTCTTCCCAAGCCCTCATGTGGGGCCTAGGTCCAGAGAGAAACAACCAACCAAAACTTTGGGCCCAGCTGGGACAGACCATGCTCTGGGCCTCATCCCTTTCTCTGTGGCTCACCAACAGCCCTGAGGAAGTCTCCGTACTGGGCGAAGGTCATGAGAGGCTCGGGAAGCTCCCTTAGCCACTGCTTCAGGACCCCAGTGATGGCGTGGATGGGGAAGTCTTCGAGCTTGACTGCAGCAGGGTCTGTAGGGCAGGGACAGGTGAGCAGTGCAGGGTGCTGCCCAGGGGCCCGGCTAGGGCACCTGCTCCAGGGCCTACCTGTCTGCAGTGCCTGCCGCAGTTCCCGAGTCCGGTTCGCAGCACCCGATTTTCGGTAGAGGCCCTCAGTATACAGGCCATGCATCTCTACATGTTCCAGAAGTTTCTCCAGTACAATAGGCACAGAGGCCTTGTCACTGGTTAGGCTGTCCACACACACACCGAAGTGGCCTGGCTCGGCGCCTGGTTCACTCTACAATTAGGATAGGGTTAGGGTTAGGGTTAGGGTCACTGCCCCAGCCTCCTCCATCCCTCCCTGCCCACTTTGTTCTTGAAGGGACGCTGGGAAGAGGGTGCTGAGCTTGTGAGCTCCCTGCACGGAACACACTTAGCTTGGCAGCCCTTCCCGGGAGAAGGCAGCGCAGCCCACAGCCTTCAAAAGACTGGACTCTAATTCCTGTTGAGCCTCTAACTTGGGAGCCCCAATACCTCTGCCAGGTCCAGGACTCCTCAGCAGGGTTTCGGAGCCTGGCTGGGAGGCTCAGTACTAGGAACAGACATGGATCCTGCAGGGGATGGAGAGACCACAGCCCTCCTGCCACTCCCCTGGGAGTCCAGGCTGTGATACTCTAGAGAGTTGCAGGCTGCATGCTCACCTTCCTCCTTCCCGTGTAGGAGCAGTAGCTCTGAATCTTGTGCACGCATTTTTTGTGGCAGGTCATCTTGCATGCTAAGGGGCCAGAGCGGAGGTTACAGAGGGTACAGAGGATCCCAGGTTCCTGATAGTACCCACTCACTGTCTGCATTATAAATCACACAGGCCATGTTCCACCCTGATTCTCATGAGGTAGGAAGGTGGTAAATGGTGGTCAGGAGGGATCTAGGCCTTGGCCATACAGGAAGCACCTCTGGGGTCTTAGCCTGACAGTGGCTGAATGATGCTCTCTCTTCAACCACACTGATCTCCAGACTGGGATGTCAGCTAAGATCATGTGTGTGTGTGTGTGTGTGTGTGTGTGTGTGTGTGTGTGTAGATGCACACACCTCTCTCTATCCCCCCTCCCCATGTGTGTGGGGGTGGGGTCTCCAGCCCTGAGCCGAGAAGAACTGAAGAGCTCCAGGACACTGAGTCAGGAGGCCACACTCTGGCTGGACACCCAGCCGGCTCTGTGGGCATTTGTGTACGGGCATGTCTTAGAGGAGCGAACGGGGGTCTATGAAGCACTGGAGGGAGATGATGGTTGAGGCTGTGTGAGCAACATGTAGGAAGATGCAGAGGCAAGTCCCTATGACGGTCATGAGGCCTGCCTCCTTGTGTGTGTGTGCGCGCGCACACGGCCGTGTTGAAAGGATCCTTCTGAGGAGTGGCAGAAGGACAAGGAGGGCAGCAGAGGCGGGGCACTGGTGTGGCTGGGACAGGGTGAGCTCACCACTGCACAGTAGGGCCTTGTCCATGAGCCAAATGTAGGAGAGACACTGCTCACATGACTGCGGGATGTTCACCTGGTAGCTGGCAAACACATGTCCATTGTGCTCCTGGACCTGAGGCAGGAGAGGGTGGGAGGGCTGGGCTGGGCTCAGTGGGTCCTTCCTTCCCACACTGCCGTCCCAGCAGCAGCCCCTTCCCATGGCTCTGAGCCGCTGGGTCAGCGCTGCACACAGTGAACATATGAACCCATGTGGACGTCATGTCCTCGCATACACTCAGCTACTCACAGCACCATCTCCCCCACCACGCACACACACACACATACACACACACACACACACACACACACACGACTACTCACAGCACGCTCTTGTTTGCGCTTCTTCTTCTGGGTTTTGCTCTGCTGAGAGACAGAGAGAGAGAGATATGAAGCCCATGTGGGGATGACTGCTCAGCCTGACTGTCCCCTAGAAGTACCCTGTCCTCAGAAAGGAGGTGGGGAGCTTGGGAGCACTGTGACCCTCTAAGGAACCCTAACCCCTAGGCAGCTCCACATAGCAATGTTGAGGCCATGGCCGACCACAGGCAGTGGGCTGAGAGGGAGGGAGGTGGGCGAGGCCAGGGACGGAGGGGTGGGAAGGGCTGGGCCAGGAAGGCATGGAGGGGAGGCCAGGAGAGCGAAGCTGCCAACCTTGGTCGGCTCAAAGTCGGCCTTGGTGTAGCCGCGCGTAAACTCATCCAGCAGTGACTGGAAGACGTTGAGGACCAGGTTAGTGTCCTTCTCTCCACGCTCAGCAGCTAGGTTGTTGACAACGATCTGGTAGTTCTCCATTAGGTCCTTGTAGCCTACATGGATCTTTCCATTCTGTAGGAACATGGCAAGGTGTCCCCACGACCCAGCAAGAGGGCTGTGGAGTGGGGCTGGGGAGGTGTGGGCAGCTGGGGTGGGGTCCACGCACAGGCACAGAGTACATGGTCTTAATATTGCTCCTGAACCGCTCGGTGGCCTCAATGAACAAGCTCTCGATGGGCGTCTTCTGCGAGCGAAGGTCGTTCACCTGCAGGGACAGTGGTCAGAGACGCCAGGTCTAGACCCAGACAGAAACCTCTAAACAGGGCACGGATCGGACAGCTGGCTACGGAAGTGAACCAGCATGGAGCTCCAGTTCCACATGGCCATCCCAGCCTAAAGGGCATCATGCATTTGAAGATGGCAACAGGATGGGTTTGTGGGGTTTACAATGCTTGGATGGAACCAAAGGCCTCAGACTCTGAGCTCTCCAGAGTATTTTTAGAACAGTTCACTGCATACAGCTCCCCAAGGCCTGTGGCAACTGTACAGTGGATTTCAAGCATGAAGAAGATAAAATGCACCGTGCAGCAGAGACCTGCACACACTCTGAACATGAACTCCCATCAGTACACCACAGCCTGAAGGCAGAGCTCTCCAGAGAACAGTCAGAGTGAGCAGGCCTTCATTCACATTACCAGACACTGATGTGGGCTGACAGCAATGGAGGGGTCCCCCATAAACACACAATGGGTCATGCAGGGGAACAACTGGTCTTAAACTTAGAACTTTCTTAAAAAACAAAAACACTTCAGGGGCTATGGAGACAGCTCATGTTAAAAGCACTGGCCAATGTTCCAGATCTGGGTTCTGTTCCTAGCAGGCATGCTCATGGCTCTGTAAACTTCAGCTCCAGGGGGATTTAATGCCCTCTTCTGGCCTATGTGGGCACTGCATGCATGTGGTGCATATTTTATATATATATATATATGTATATATATATGTGTTATATATAATATATATGTGTGTGTTATATATGTATAATATACATATATATATGCAGGCACCCCCCCACACACAGTTTTTTTTAATTTAAAGAAGTTTGTGTGTGTACATGTCACAGCACATATGGAGGTCAGGGGCTAGATGACCTGTGGAAATTGGCTGTGTCTTCCAAAGTGTGGGTCTGAGGTATCAAACTCAGGCCATCAGGCTTGGCAGCAAGCATCTTCATCTACACCTCACTAGCCTGACTCTCGAGGATTGTTTAAACCTGCTTCTGGGGAAGAACCTCCGCCTCACTAGCCTGGGCATGGCTAACAACTAGCATCCTGGAGGCTCACCTTGTTGAGCAGAAACTCGTCCAGGAATTTGAGCTCGTTGGCATTAGTGATCTTGCGGAACACTGACTCACGCCACTTCTCCGACACCGTGATCTGGCCGACCTTGCGGTTCCGGTTCTTTTTCCCTTTCTGCGGCTTGTCACCCGCAGCCTGGCGGTGCTGCTGGCTGGAAAGTGCTGCAGGGACAGGGCAGCCAGAGGAGAAATGGGTGCCCAGGTGCACGCACACCTAGGTCCACAGCCATGACCGCAGGCCAAGTCCATGCCACTGGGATCTGACAGCTGTGGCCATGGCCAGGCAGCTGGTCCCGGAAGCTATGGGGGACCAACCTTCTAGACTCTTCTTTGTGGGGGCTTCCTGTGCTGCCTGCCCTCCACTGCCCTCCATCTCCTCCATGCCCTCCAGGCTGGGCTTTTTGTCCTTGGTTTTGTGTAGGAACAGTCGCTTAAAGGCAGATCTGTAAAAGACAGGTATTTCTGTTTAACTTTAAATTCTTATTTATGGGTTTGCATGTGTCTGTGGGTGTCTGCCATATGAGTCACCAGACATGGGTGCTGGGAACCCAATTTGTGTCCCCTGGAAGCAGAGTGTGGGGCCCAGAACAGCTTGGCTATACAGCTGCCATGATAGACTTAATCAAAATAGGCCTGGTAGTTCCAGGAAAAGTCCCTGACACCACCCAGGGAGGCTCCAGCACCTGATGAGAAGCATCTGATATTCCAAACATTCCAATCATCGGACAGTCCTACAGCTGAGCACATACCTGTTCCCTTGATCTAACAAGACATCCTAGACAAATGTCAGCCAATCAGGGTCCTGAACCCTGGAAACCCCATCACCACAACCCCTACTATGATAAAAACCCTACCCTGCCCAGGCTTGGTGCTCACTGCTCTAACTGCTATGTTGGACAGAATGACCAAGCCTGAGCTTCAATAAAGGTTCTTTGCTTTGGCATATGGGATTTATCTCTGTGGTGGCTTTGGGGTCCCCTCAACCTGGGCCTAACATGGGGCAGCCATCTCTTTAATTCTACTCTCTTTCCTGGAGACAGGGTCTTAAATGTAGGCTAGGCTGAAGGCCTCCCACGCAGAGACCCCACCCAGGTGCTAGGACTGCAGGTATGTGTCATTATGGCCAGCTGTTTTGCTTCAGAGACAGGGTGGCCTTTGAGTCCTTGGCAGCTGGTGTGTGTGTGTGAAGTGCCATGCCTCTGCTCTGCAGTTTATTTTGTGGTTTTGCTTTTTCCAGACAGTGTTTCTGTGTAGGCCTGGCTGTCCTGGAACTCAGAGATCTGCCTGCCTCTGCCTCCTGAGTGCTGGAGTTAAAGGCTGTGCTTCAGCTTCTTTCTTAAAAACACAAAGAGAAGAAACTCAACAAGGCCACCTGACACTGGAGTACTGGATGGGGTGTGACAAGCAGATGGTACTGTCTGCTTGAGCTGAGGAAGATGCCATGCGGGACTCAGCCTGCTCCAGCTTCACATATGAATAGAGAGAAGGGCTGCAGAGAGGGCACGGGGGAAGGGGGCTGGCCACCACGCCGGACAACCTGTGTTCAGTCTGGGACTCATGGGCTAGTAGGACAGAACCGACTCCGGCAAGCTGTTCTCTGACCTCCATGTCCATGCCATGGAGCGTGCACATGTGCGTGATTGCATGTGTGTGTGTGTGTGTGTGTGTGTGTGTGTGTGTACTCTCTCTCACACACAATATAAAGTAAAATAATTTAAAATAAAGTAATAGAATGAGTTCTTGACCTCTGATGACTTTCCTAGACAACAGCATGAGAAGAAAGCCAGAGAAATGATGACAGATTGTTAACAGTGGCTCCGGCAAGGTACTGTAGAGGTAAGTGGGCTGTTACCTCAGACTCTGAATGGGATCTTGTGTAGGAAAAGTCTTTGTATTTGTGGCCAACTAAAGGTATACAAGATGCGATATGAATTAACCAAGGCAACACAAATCCAATAGTTATGTATTCTTATAGGAAAACATAAGGGCCTGGGGGCGTGGCTCAGGGTGGAGCCTGCCTAGGATCCTTCAGTGAGGGGCTGGGGGCGTGGCTCAGGGTGGAGCCTAGGATCCTCCAGTGAGGGGCTGGGGGCGTGGCTCAGGGTGGAGCCTGCCTAGGATCCTCAGTGAGGGGCTGGGGGC